>JBCEWB010435162.1:0-20100 GCA_039654565.1 Peronia peronii | reverse complement strand
AAGGCCCCCCCCCCCCCCCCCCCCCCCCCCCGCCTCTTGTTTCCCCAGGGAAAATTTACTATGATGGTCAACACAATCAAAATTTACAGCATGTCTGTCATGGAGGTGCGATCATTAATGAATAAGTTTTTTTGTCAGCTGTAATTATTAAGTAGCTTTTGAAACACTCCTGCTTCTGTCTTTCCTTTTGTTTAACAAGAATCTTGACTTCACAAACATATCTGAATAGTGCAAATATTTGGGTTTTTGTTTCCTTGGGCCCGTAAATAGCTGTAATTTCAGGGAATCAGACGATGGTCACTATGTCTATTGTAAAATGTTTGAAATGTACAGCAATGCATACTGATGCGAAGGAATGTAATGATGCGTCCAGAACTGTATTACATTATCATACTATAATTATGTACATATAGAGAGAAGAAGTGGGTATCGCAACAGCTTTGATGTACATATCAATCTGATGAGTGACTGCTGATCTTACTGCATCCAAAAGCGAACACTTTCAATATCTAAGCGCCTGACTTGGCAATATCGACAAAACTGTGTGAAGCAATCACCAAATGGGTTCTCTTATTGTTTACTCATGGGTTGGGGCACGGATACTATGCACATGCATGCCCATAGATACACAATCACATATACACACATATATATGACAACGTTGGAAACGACATTGTTTTTATGAAGTGAGCTCTTCGTAAGGAAGAAGAGAAAAGGACACTGATATAAATGGTTCTTGGTTTTACCTAAAAATAATTTTCTCCATTTTTTCTTCTTTTTTTGTGTGTGTTTTTGTTGTTTTTGTTGTTCTTGTTACTGTTTTGTTGTTGTTGAAATTGTACTGTTGAGGTTGTATTCCCACTGTCAGTTGTACGACTGATCTCAGATTTTTGTTCATTTCATCACCAAAAATAGTATTCCTGCCCATAAATATTCTCAGTGACAAACAGTTCTTCTATATGGTTTATTCAGACATAAAAGTCTTTCTTCAGCTTCTCTCGATGGACAACGTTATTTTATAAGAGTTTACAAAATAAACCAACAACAACAGTTTCATCTCAGTCAGAAACCACTCGATGTCGACTTGAAGCAAATGACTGAGACATTATTTATGTCCGTTCATAGAGCTTTTCAGCAACATTTCGTGCATGTGATCTGGCACAGTGCCATATCGGCCATGGTGGTGCCCGGCATCTTGCAAAATGAATGAATGAGGGGACTTTAAAACACCGAGAAATGAGGCACAGAAGGAGAGAGAGAGGACAGGGAAGGAGGAAAAAAGAATGAGAGGGATAGCCCTTAGACGACTTATAAACCGCACAAATTAGACGCCTTTTGGTGATCTTCGTGGGAAAAAATGAACCACAGAAAAAATACATGAGAAAGTAAAAAAAAATATCACAAAAGAGACGTGTGTGATGTTTTTTGCTATTCAAGAGACCATGATGTTATGTAGAGACATCCTGGGGTTCCGGTGGGGCATTCCATACGCTGCAATGAACATGGAAAACTACATGATTGTCTCAGTGGATGGCCCGTGTAATCCTATCATGTTAATATTATACCAAATGGCATGCTATCTCAAAATTACTCCACGGATCAACTGCAGAATCCATTACTATCATATTCAATTTAGCAAAAATCTGATTCACGTGGACTTCATCAGGCAATGGACATAAAAATATTCCAAACAATACAACAAAATAAGTTCACAGAAAAAAAAAAAAGAAAGAAAAAGAAATGCCATCGCTGCGAAGTTCAGTCCCATCACAAAGTAATGACGCCTTTTAAAGCAAATAGTATATTCCAAAAACAGTGTATTCTTGCACTTGCGCTCCACTCCTCCCTCCTCCCAGCCCCTCACTTAAAAAAAAAAATCAGGTAATGTTCATTAAATTACGTGTAAAATCCATGTCTTGTTCATAAGTTAAATAACCTAAGCAATTCGGTATAATGAGCTATTTTGACCTTCAGCCAAGTTACTTCAAGTGCAACAGATGTAATTTTACCATTATAACGAAAGGAAAAGAATCATTTCTTGTCATTTGAAATATAAGAAACAGAAGAGTCTGAAAAAATTATCATAGGATGGATACGCTTTTCTTTTTCTAAACGTGATAATTTTTCTTTTCTTTCTTTCTATCTTTTTTTCCCCTTGCCTTGTTTCAAATAACAGGTTAAAATGATTGTCTTTCTTTACAATGCCCGTCTTATACCACTCATATTTATCAAAAGGAAGTAACTTAGTTGGCAGAAAAATAGCTCATTAACTGTAGGCCAGTGGTTTTTATAGCAATTATTATTTATTTACTTTTTGAGGGAAGGATACCCAGTGGTTGGTTAGCTAATATAGCTTTCCACAACTTCTAAACTTCCAATTCATCTGATCAAAAATACTACTGCGTCACCAAATACCTTTAGATTTACTGCATAATACCGTTTAATCTGTCGCTTACATAAGAGCAGGCCACAGGAGCCCAGATGTTCACCGAATGAATTTAGACTTTTCAAGTTCAGACAATATAAACTGAAGGTTTGACCCGATTTTGCTTTCAAATTCTTCCATATGAATCTTCAAGATTCAAATACTATTGTGTTCTGGAAAATTCGTCACCATAAGAAATAACTATTCTGAAACAAATTCCAGAAAACAAATTAGGAGCAGCAAATGAGCTGAATCTGAAGCATATTCATCAATTCTTTGACAGGTAATATTTTCGATTTCGAGATGTGTTACGAATTGGTGATGGAAATCAGTCTCTATTCGAGATCAAAAAGCGACCATAAAAATAAATACCAATATAGTAACTGAACAGGAGAAAAATCTAATCTTTTATGCCCATCTGTCTAGAACAGACACTTACAGTTGTATTTTTCTATCATTTGTAATGAATGCAGTCGGTAGAACCATGATGGTGCATACAGTTTTGATCACTGAATTATGAAATTAATCACATAACGCTTCTCACCTCCATTCTTGAACGACTGGAAACATTAGAAGTGGATTGTAAATGTCAAATGCTAACCGTATATCCGTAGCGGATTCGTGCCTGTAATTTGCCTATGGGATTGTTGTTAACAGTATTGTCGTTGTTAAAACACCATGTTGGCCTTTGATGATCATGAACTATCTCTTGCGATATATGATAGGAGTACCTATTACATATAATTGCGAGTTTAATATCTGTTCAATATCATGTAAGCGTGTGAGAAAATATTTCCCCTTGTTATTTTTCGCTTCAACATGAAAAAGTCATGTCCTCTGCCGACAGTCTTTCATTCATGAGTAACTCAAAAGCGCCATCATTGCTCCTCTTATTCAGAGTAAAAATATAAAAAATCAGTTGTTTAAATCATTGACTGTGCAAATTCTCCTGACAACGCGTTCGGGACCTCATGCCATATAATGGCACCCGATGACGCTTTGGTTTTCTGGCTGTAAATGTCAACACGCAATCCCTGTCTACATTTGACTCCTTTGTGTACTCTCTTCATTCTTTTTTTTTCTCTTGCTCTTTTTCTGGCATTTTATTTGGCTTTCGAATCTCTGCCTACATTTGATCGGTATGTATTCTGTTAATTTGTTTTTCTTTTTATTCTTTATCCGGCTTTATAATGCGTGTTGCTTTCTCCCGCGCTATCTTATTCCCCCGGAGATACTTTGATATCACCAGATTTGATAATGCGTATGTTTGAACGCAAGGAGTTGGCGACTGTTGATGCTATTTTGTTTATCAAAGAGAACTACTACCACATCAATACGACTGGACTATCCAAACCTCTGCCTTCTAAACACTTTAAATCTGAACTCCACGAGCACATACAAAGGATGCAGACCCTGTTTGAAACCAATAGAAAAAATCAGTTATATTGATATATAAATGCGGAATGAATATTGTACACATGAATGTGTTGATATCAATAGCATATCCCACTGTGTCCAAAAGTCATTAAAACCCCATGATCTCAGCTACAAATAATACAACCCACTGAGTTGCACTGGTTATGCTCTCGCTGCACTCGGCACTTTTCGGGGCAATTAGGTTTATTTACCTTTCATCACTTAACGGAATTGTCCTTCACCTTCATGCGAGCGACCTTTTGAGACAGCCCTCTTGTGTCTTTTGCGTAGAAAGGTAATGTATAAACCATACAACTGGAAATCCTGTCATGTTCAAAACAAAGCATGAGAAAAAATTTCGTCCACTGTCCTGAACAAAGCGTGAACAAATCCAGATGATAATCCGAATAATAACTTAACAAACTTGAATTCATTTCTCAGAACATTTACGTTTGTCTCCACCATTGGACCTTCGCACAAGATCTTTTCAGGCTCATCATCTGTCATTCGTTTTTGCTTTATGTACATAAGCCAGCATTTGTTCTATGAATGTCCTTTGGACCGTGTTTATGGTGTGCTGCTCATGTAGCACGCGCATTTAGTCCTCCTCCGCCGACAGCCAAATCAATGGGACTGAATCTTATGTTTATGTAGGCCAGCTAGCATAAAAAATGAATAGCTGTTCATTAATCTAACAAGATTTTCTTGGCTGAATGATCAAGAAATGTAACAATATTCACCGGTAGTCTTAAATGAAAGAGAATGTAATGGCAACCTTACAAAACTGTGGCACAGTCTGGGCATGCACCTAGAAAGAAACAACAACTCACATTTTATTGATGCAGTTTGAGCAGCAACTTCTGGATCTGCAAATAAATCGTAGAATATCATTTCCGATATAAGGACTAGGAAACATTTTAGATCATATAACTCTTCTCTGTTCTTGCGTTGAACCTAACCATCTTATTATACTGACTATAAAAACGAAGATGATCAACAAAAGCCAATGGTACTCTGGTTTTATGTATGAGACCTCCTCATTGTTCGAAAACACATCACAATCGTTAACAAAGTCGGTTCCCGTTAAGTCACGAAATACAAGTATCAAAAGATTTATGTTCATCACGATGACCAATCACAAAATAGTACTAATTAATACTATATTATTCCTAATTCTAATTGTGGCAGATAGCTTATGGTATAAAAAAAATGTCTACATAAGACTGTCAATGATACAACTCTAAGGAAATGAATTCATCATCAAAACTGCGCGGTTTTTGCTTAATGTTTCTAAAAATGAGTAGTATCAGATATGTCGAGAAATATATGCACAAAAAATGTAAACCGTGAGGATCAAATACGAAATGTAGACTTACTGCATACACTGCATCCAAAAGAGCAAATATAATGTTGCCTCGATGAGAGGACCTATGAAGATATTATGTGGTAGCCTGCGTCATGCAACAGGCGATCCCACAGTAATGGTTTTTCTCGAGCCAGCTGAAAGAAGTGATCCGCCCAGGGTACAAACTTACAATTTATAAAACAGCATATCCTGGTAAAAACCATGAAAGAAAAATAAAAGCAATAATTACAACACTATAATTTATTCATGACAAATCCATCACATACACCGTTCCTTAATCTTCTCTGAGAATTTGTCATTCAATAGCACGCTTTACGGCGTGCTGACAGTCTTTAAGTGCACATGCTGTCTGCTAGTATTAGTGTATATTATATATCATGCACGAATGTCCACGAAGAAGCACACCACAACTCTTGTTAGACACTTGAAACCCTTTAATCACATGAAAAATAGCTAACGTTTGAGATGAAACTGAAGATAATAATTAAAAAAAAAGAAAAACTTTGCTCATCCAACACTCCATTGAACGATTCAGTAAAAAAAAAAAATACTTGGGGACTGAAATGTCACACGTAGGCGGGTAAACAATCGATACACAACATTTACTTCAATCTTTACGACTTTTTCCTCCTTCCATTTAGTGGCAAGTACTGCTCTCACCTTCACTGTAACAGTTGATACCTTCAGGTAGTCAGGTGAATTTCGACATCTCCAGCCAAATGCACGTCCACCAATATATTCACCCTTACGATTGCGCTCAAAACAAGAGACCTGTCTCGTGTTTCGTCATGAAAAAATATAGAAGACTGAGTTCAGGAGAATGTCAAGGGTTGTGTGGCTTGCGTTCACCACCCAGCTGTGCCCAAGGGAAAACAAAAAAAGATTAATATTAACTGACTTGGCACCCTACCGCGCACATTTTTTTTCTCTTCCCGCCTGGGTCTCATGGCATTCCTTTGAGATTTGCACGAACCATAGGGTATTTTATGCACCAGGCAGTGCGTTATAACAGGAGTGCTGAACTGAGGTTACAATTCAGGCGCCCACTCTACAGTCTTGCCAAGAGAAATAAACATAAAAGATGAACAGCTCCGTGTACTTTGGGTAACCTGGTAGGCTGTTAACTCAAAGTTAGTTTGTTATAGTCCATAGACATTGATTTGTATAACGACAATTCCTATAATAATCGTCATCAGTGGACTAGTAGCTGATTTGTGAAGAAGGGCCACTGTTCGGATTGGTAAAATGAGCGGGCCACTGCTGTAACATATTGTTTTCGTGACACACATTCCCATTACCTGGGACAAAGAGTTCTGTTTTTCAAATATCGCCTGTTTGAACCAGTAACATCTTATTTTTTCCAGAAAACTATTCCTATATAATTTCATATTAATTGCACTAAACTTATAAATTCTAGATGAGATGCCTACCCTCAATGGAATTAGGCCGAGAAATTCAATACAATTTCCTGCCGCCAGGCGGTTTACCTCTGGGTAAAGTGGGAGAATATTTGGGATGATGCCACATCACCAGGGACGACCTAACTCAAACCTTCCTGCAATTTTAACCACAAAATCTGGCGGCAGAGTTCCTGGTTATCATGTCGTTGTCATAGAGATTCATCATTGGTTGTGCTGGACGCTGTGCACGTCTTGATGTCACTGGTCAGGTGTTGTTGATGTTGTTGTAGCTGTTGTTGTTACTGCTACTTGCGGCGGCGGCGGTTGTTGCTGTTGTTGTTGTTGCTGTTGCTGCTATTACTGTTCAAACACACTGTAGAGTTTTTTTCATCTGATCATCCCACTCTTGGAAGCAGCAGATTGATGGCCAATTGTGGTCAACTTTTTATTGACACAGAGGTAAGTTACCGGCTTTTGAAATCATAGAAAACCATAGCTCGAGATTAGTTTCGCAGCTTCCGCTTTGTCACTTCACCTAGGCAGCCATCATGGACAATATTTTTGTTGTCAATGGAAGGAGCTGAATAAACTTGAAGATTTTTTTTCTAGGAAGATACAGTGATTGAAGTGACAATGTCAGGAATCCAGGGTGGCTGTAAATTAGGAGTCCCGACATTAATAAAATGCAACTTTCATAAATACCCTGCTAGATACATACTACGGTCGGTTGATGCAGGGAAAAAAAGCGCCTCCTCTGTGACCTTTGTATCCCCGTGATATGAAAATAACAGATCTATTCACGTTCAGGTGATGAAGGAACTATAGAGCCATGCGTTAATGCGCTAAATGTCTCGTGGGGCATGTATACACCGCTCACTCTGTCCTACGTGACAAAAACACACAGATATATTAAGTCTGCTACACAGATTCATACACAATTGCTCTGAATCCAATAGAAGATTAGTTTGCCAATGAACATCTCAGTTTGGTTTAAGAAAAAAAAATGGAAAACGTTAAACGTCTGTTTTAATCATCGAATTTTAAAAATATTTTTTAACTTTACTTTAGAACGTTGATATGAACCGTGTCACGTCACAAAATAGCTGAAAACGAATTTGCCGTTTGATTGAAATGCCAATTCCAATATTATTGTCACATGACTGCGAAATAAATGAGAGAGAGAGAGAGAGAGAGGATGAGGAGGAGGAGAAAAAAGAACAGGGTATGAAACCTAATGGAGGATACAAAGAATATAACTAGAAAAAAAAAGAGAGACAAACAGAGACACAGACAGACAGACAGACAGACAGATGGAAACAGAAAAGTGATCGGAAAAAACAACTGCAAGTAAAACGAGAACGCAAATAGGGTGTTACATAAAGTTTCGCCCTTCGTCCTTCTGTCTGTCATCATTATGAATATTTCATTTCCATATTGACCAGACAGTTCCGGAAGCGTTTCTACACTGGTTGCCTTTGGAGGAGTAACTTTGTATGAACTCGAGTCTTCCAAAAAAGCCTCAGCCGTTATATAATGCCAAGAGAGGCCTCGTCGCACCGCCTGGACAGCCAGGATACTCACATTTCTCCTTCATTTATTGATGTCATCATTTATGTAACATTGTCTATCCAGAAACGCAGGAGTGATTATGTAAAGTGTTCCGAACCATACGATGACCCACTGCTATCGATTGGAAGGAAAATTTTAAAGACAATTTTCTTAACCTGCTTTCAATATTCTCCAGCATTCTATAAATTAAAAGAAAATCAGAGAATACTTCTATCAATTTAAAAATGCAAGATAGATGTTTCGTGACATACATTTTAATATTTAACTTAACACTGAAAACTTTCATTTTGTGACTGGTTTTCACAGAGTTCACAAATTATGTTGGTCCAACAACAAGCAGGAGAGTACAACTCTAAGAGTGGTGTCAAATATCCAGGCCTGCAGAGACAGCATTTTATTTTAATATTCTGTTATGTGACACGTCAACCATAACTTCTGGTGAAATCTGAAAACAAAGTGTCACTTGAAATTATTGGGAGCATAGAATCTATAGCTGATCTGAGGCCCGTCAAAAGCGTCAATTTCGATGAAAATTCTACCATGGGAATGGAGAAAAAAACTGAGTCTTTTGTTTTCAGTCGGTCACGGGTACCTCGTCTTCTGGGTGGAGGAGCTCCTGGCCTGGACAGCAGTTAAAATATTGAAAGGTCTCGTGTATTCGGTTCTTGACAGTATCAATTACTTCACAGATAGGCGGAGATTTGCCGCTATCCGGGCAAACTTTCTAAACCGCTCCAATATTTTTAATCAATATTTCTCTACTTTAAGGACATAATTCCCAATGATCTAGTTTCTCTCATCAACAATGCATTTTTGCAGCGAAATAGTTATGTACAAAACCTAAGTTTTCCCAAGCCTACTCCAGAAAACCAATTTTTGAAAGGTTTACACTGAAGGGTACCGTTTTGACCACTATACCAAATCGATGACGTACGTTGGTACTGAGCAGTGCTACACACACAATCATGTGAGGTCTGATTACAAAACTTTTAATCAGCACCGGATCAAACTGAATCCGACTCGTACAGATCCAGGTGACCCTTGCAGGTTTGTTAAACTATAAATAACATATTTTGCGTGTGCTCTGCCAGCCTACATGCAAAGTGCTGCCTTCTGCCATTGTCAGAAATGTCAACAATAGGAGTGCTAAGACTGAAAATGTTCTCTCTCTCTCTTTCTCTCTCTCCTTCTCCCTTCTCCTCTCTCTCTTTCTTTCTGCCCCTTTCTTTGTCCCTCACTCTATCTGTCTAACTGCTTGTCTGTCTGTATGCCTATCTGTCCATCTGTTCGTCTGTCCATTTCTCTGCCTCTATGTGTGTCTCTTTCTGCCTATCGGTTTCTTTCTCTACTGCTTTTTCTCCATGTCCTCCATCTCCCCTCTCTCTCTCGGCCTCTTTCTCTCTTTCTACTCATGGTACACATTCCCTCTCGCTGTCTATCTATCTCCGTCCCCCGTTCTCTAGTCACACAAAAATCAGCAGGGTTCTTTGAGAGATAAAAAAAAAAGACATATCATTTTGAAAAAAAATTTAACGCTGGAATATATATTACCGACAATTCTTGAGATGAGACTACTTTGAAACAGTGACCGTTAATGATAGATATCCGAGCCCAATAAGGACATATCCAGACCTTAGCTGGAAGGAGCTCAAGAAGGACAGGAATCCCAAAGTATCCTAGATAAGACTTGCTGCATATTTTCGTACAACTGTGTAGTTTCGACAATAATCGTAACATAACCATTTCGGTCGATGTATACTATGCAATTACAATTAAGCTTTATGAGGAATTAACGTATTCGACTATATTTCATCTAACACACACAGAACACACACAGCTCAATTCAAAACCATGCCACAGAAAAGTACAACTACGAAGTTGGGCGCTGCGATATTTTATCTTTAAAAGGAGACGTTCACTTGATTTTCTCCTTTATTTATTCAGAAACTATACACTTGCATACCATACAAAAACACAGAAATGCCCAATAATAGTTATACCACGTTTAGATGTAAAGCTTAGCCTAGATCATAGAAAGGTAGATGTAAGTATTATTGTAGTTTATTTCTGACATGCGGGCGTCCAGTTAAATCATCTCTTGCATTTTTCTTTCCATCATTTATCCACAATGCATGTTAGAATTCTATTTCTTTGTCTTGAATCCCATAATCAAACGCATGTTACACTCGCTATTTAATCACGTGCTCCATATACTATTTAATTTCATCAGGAGCTCCACTCACTATTGAATTGAGCATTCCACGCACTCTCAAAGCCACCGAGATAACGGAGACTGAACGGCCAAAACTAAATAACGAATAAATTATCAATATACAGGCGGTCTCACTCTCTGCAAAACCTTACATTGTCCACATGACAGGCTACCTTGAAAAATATATTCACAAATATACAAAGCCTCAGATCTGGAGCAAAAATGATAATTAATTACGACTGCCAGAAAACTGCCTTCTATCATTGCCATTATCAAGCCAGCAACAAAACAAAACTCATGAACGAGGACAAGCAGTGAAAAACGCAGTAACAATGAGGCAGTAGCAAATAAAAGCAGTAACAAATACAAATGGTATGATCTCATCACTACCACTCAGAGCACCATCGCCAAAAACAACATTTTCCCCATCTCCAAAGAATACCACAGCTAGACCATTTGCATTGTGGCTTAGCTTCGATCACCGAGGTGGTTTCTCAAATGGGAGGCGGCGACATATATATGGCTTCCTTTCAGAGAATGTTTAACTCGCTGTGCACTCCAACTCGCACATCTATTGTCTAAAATAAGTCTAAATGCAATGAAAACATCTGTTTTGGAAGTAAAGCATAATCTTACCACATAGTAAATACCTTATCAAGCACAAGAATTAATTGACTCTTCCTCCCTCTCTCTCTCTCTGTCTTTCATGACCTTTTTTCTCTCTTCTCTTTTTGACGTCAGTTTTTTCTCCGTCCTTCCCTCATTGTGTCCTCTCTCTCTCATATTCCTCATCCTGTGTCTCTTAATCTGTTTCTTTCTATCTCTATTTCTCTCTCTCTTTCTTTCTCTCTCTGTTTGTCTCTGTTCGCTCTCTCACTTCTTTCACATTGCCCTTTCTCTCTTTATTACATTCTCTTTATCTCTCTCGCTTTCTCGGCACTATTCGCACTAAACAGCCGTGTTCAGGAGAAAGGTAAACACCTCCCATTTACTCACAATATTGCTTTTTTCCTTCTTTCAGTAAATTTCCATCAAGAAATCAGATGACACCACACTTTTCAGACATAAGAAAACGAAGAGCTCTTCTGGCCACAATAGCTGGAGATTAACACAACGTGTGCAAATGCCATTCTTGATAAACACATCCAGTGACTTTCAGTTAAGCAGATTATCCGATTATCCGTCATGAGATGGAACAGATATTAACCTATATTGCAAGGAAAGTTTGCCGCCACCAACCGGATTTTCATCAGTGAAACGGACCACCAGTGCCAACTGGATTAACCAGTATTGGCGTCGACAGAATTAGAGCGAATATACAGGTGGATTGGTAGACAGAGTAAACAGATACACACTGACCACCGGTACCACCTGCATGAAACTAGTCTTAATATCGGCAAAATTAAGGCGGTTCGACATACAGACGATGGGAGGATAGACAGACAGATACACACTGACCACCGGTACGAGGTGAGTGAGTCTAGTTTTGGTGTCGACAAAATTAGGGTAGATCAACAGACGGACTGACAGACCGACAGACAGACCACTGACGGACAGACATACAATACATACCTAACCACCAAAACGAACTAGATGAATCCAGTATTGGTGTCAAAAAACTTACGGCGGGTCGAGAGACGGACGGAGAGAAATAGACAGACAGGGAGACAGACAGACCGTTAAGTTACAAATTAAAATAATCCTCACACACACATACACACACACACACACACATACACATACACACACGAAACAAGAAAAAAACCGAAAGACAGTCACACTGAAACCAGACATACCTAAAGACAACCAAACAATCTCATTGACACACAAAAATAATGAACACACAGTCACAATGTAACCAAACACACATAAAAAAAATCGAACAGATCTAAAGACAGACAAACAAGCAGACACAAAATTAAAAAGATCGACTCAGAAGCAGCAACAGAGTTCACCAACATTTTGGGAAATTCCATCGACCCAAGAAAGTTTGCCTCACTTCTTGGCTTGACCCTGTTGCAGATAGCAGGAAATTTACGATGAAAACACTTCTTTGTGAATGACAGACTCAGATGCCCTTCAAATAATAATAGTGGTGACACTCTAAGGGCAACATTGACAGTAGCAGCTAATGGCATAAGCATAAATTTGCCCATTTCTACCCAGCTTGATGTGTCAAAAGACTTCAGCGAAATTCCAATGTTTAAAGCATTTGATATCTTATCTTACTATTGTAGAACACAAGATTTCGGGAAAACCCAACACGGAGGGACGTCAGGCATTTCCTACGTCATTAAATCATTAACACTACTCACTACTACTATTCGGACAGCATCTAGGTTAATAGACTCACAGCGAAAAGTTTTAGTAATAAATTTCCTACCCACCGTAATGGGATCAAACCAATAAGTTGCGGCCGAGGCAAGGCCAAGGACATGGGAAGATGGAATTTCCCGGAATATTGGTGAATTCTATTGCAATGTTTTGTGCACGCCAAGAACATTGCAGCGATTGTAAGTGGCTGGGTCGTTAAGAGAGATTCTGATCTTTTTTTTTTTCGGTAGGGGTGGAGAGGGGGGTAAATTATTGTAGACCATAACTAACCCAGTAATAATTTAACACCCAAACAATTAGGGGAAACGGACCGAAATGACGAGAGGTGAAGAAAATGGGAGACGAAAGAATTCTTGTACATGATATTATAGAGATATATGACTGATCACTTTTAGGAATGTACATATACTCTATAATTATATAATGCAATGACTGAGCAATTATGTATCAAAGAAATCTCTGAATTTATTTCTGGTCCTTCTAAAATGCTTACTCGAATTTGAGAGCAGCCCACTCTGATAAGTTGGAATACGTTTTTAACGGTTTAGCATAAATAAGAGTAACAATGTCCATGGAGAGCTGTTCTCTTTTAGAACTCTTTCACAACAATATTATTATTACCATTTCTGTTTTTAAAAAAAACTGCAACGATAATGTAATCCATGGCATAGTGGAACTATAAGATTAGCAAACCTTAACTGTTTAGTTGCAAAAAATGATTAAGATGAGGCTGTTCCATGATACAACAAATACAAAATGTAATGTTTGTGGATTTTGTAATTAATTGTCTCTGGACCTGTGCCCCAAACTTCCATCTTGCAATATCTTCTTTTTCCACAAGTTCAGGCCCTTTCAATATAATTTCATTTGGCATCCTTCTCCGAAATAGAGACCTCTATTTTAAACCACATACAACATCAGTCTTTAGGAATGGCAACCCTGATTGTTTCAAAGAAGAGCTAATGTTTTCTTCGACAAAGAATACCATCTTGTGAGCTACGCGCCAGATTAACCCTAGGAGTGTCAAAGAGTCGATCTGATCATAGACGTGCTCATCATGCTTTCCACAAGAATTCGTTTTCAAACAGCATACAGTATAGTAACATAAGTGCTCATGATATACCAGTCATGTATGAACTGTCGTTGGTAAACCGAAGACATACTGACACTCCAGCGCTTTCTAATATCACTTTCAACGGTTAAGGAAGAGATGGATGATGGATGGATGGATGGATGGATGGATGGATGGATGGACGGATGGAAGGACAGACGGGTGGGTGGGTGGATGGATGAATGGATGGATAGATGGATATAAGGACGGACAGATGGATGGATGGATGGGCGGACGGATGGATGGATTTGGTAGGTTGGTAGATACTTTGTGTTGGGATTCAACGGCACATCAGCACAATTACGACTATGTTGTGCCTAATACGGTGGGTACATTAAAAAAAACTTTACATGCCAAAAGGTTGCTCAAAGTATATATATATAAAATGTAATGCTGAACGGACGACGTGCTTATGAGTTCTAATAGGAATATCAAAATGTGTATATAAATTTGGATGATCAAAGATCGTGCAGTAAATCTAATAAAAGACAGATACAAGTAAACACGCGGCTTCCTGTGTGGATCGCCGCATTCCAGCCAAGTTATGTATTGTGGTGTTGATGTTTAAGTTTGCCGTATAGACGAAGCCGGCGTAAAAAGGTAGGAGATACATAAATAGGAAGGGAGAAATAGATGTAGGCAGTATTTTAAAAACAAAAAGCAGTAAAACAAATAATTCGAAAGTACCTGATGGTGACTAGAAGGTCGATTTTCCGGACTATAGTTAGAGATTTGATATTCCAGCGGAAGGAAAGAGAGAGAGAAGAAAGGGCATGGTAACATCAGAAAAGAGAGAAAGATAGGCAGTCAGGCAAATAAAGTCGAGAACTATTTGCTTTGGTTTGGTTTGGAATTTAAGAGAGGGAGAGCGGGAAACAGTGAAAGAAGGGACAGTGGCAAAAACACCGAAATATCCTAATGCGCTTTGACAAAAGAACTTTCCTTTGAAAAAGCCGCTTCGAAAAAAATAGTCATTTGGCTTTTGCGGCTTCTCTCTTCAGCAAAATAAACAAAGTACAACTTTTAAAGGAAGAAGTGGTCTTCTAATCTTGTATACAAATCTATTTGAATAACTGGGGAAATAATGACATGAATGAAAAAGGACGTTGTGTCAAAGTGTCTTTGAATAAGTAAGAAAGTTGAAGGGATGGATCTAGGCTGGAGAGTAAGAAAAAATAGGGGGGGGGGGGCAGGGATAGGGAGGGAGAAGGTGAGGGAAGGGCGGCAGTAAAAAGCAGACGAAAAGATCTGACATCATTCTGACCAGTAATTGAATTAGGAAATCTTTTTTCGCTGAATCACAAAAATGAAGAATCTCAAGCGACAACCACTTTTTGTTGTTGTTGTTGCTGTTTTTGTTAGAACATAGAAAAAGTATGGAACGCATTCTACCCACATACAGCTGAAAACGAAAAGAAACAAAAACAGGGACCAACTAAAATATGTCTGAGAAAGCAATGAAATTTCGTGCCTTGGAAATGGACACGGAATGCTGGTGAAATCCTAAGCGTTGGTATATTTGGCTGTGTGAATAAACCACGAAAGGGCACAAATCGATAACAATATCGTCGATACGAGAAACACGATCTGTATACCTGATCCTGGAGCTTTTCACAGCAAGCCTTAGGCCATTCTACCTGTTATAACCTAGCCAAACACATGATACTTTTCAAAGCTATAGCCATCCCACCCAATGTCAAAGCTCAGATCTCGACTGATATTAACGACGATAGCGAGGGAGAAAGCATCTTGGCTCTACGGTATCTGTAATAGAAGAATTTGATATGTCTCCGAACCCGTCCATCCCTTCCTCTCTCTCTTGTTTGTTTGTGTTGGGGTTTAACGGCACATCAGCACGATGACGGCTATATTGTGCCAAACACGGTGGGTACATTCATACAGTAAAATTCTGGTCAAGGTGTAAATGTAGGCCTGAACGTGCAATGGGTTATAAAGGGATATCAAAATGTGTATATAAATTTCGGATAGTCAAATATTGTATAGCAAAAATAAAAAGATAGATGTAAGCACGTTTGCGGCGTCCCGTGGGGACCGTCGCATGCTTAATAATGTATCTGTGACAAAGCGATGTTAAAGTTTGTCATACAGGCCAACCTGGCGTAAAAAGCTCAGGATGGCCTGCGGCTTCGTTTTGTTAAATAGATCCTTCAGAGAGCGACTCGAGAAGAGTTTTTCTCGAGCGTCTCTGAAGTCGGCGCAGTCGATTAATATGTGTGCAACTGTCAGTTGACAGTGACTCTCTCTCTGTTTGTATATGTATGTCTTTACTTCTCTCTCTCTCTCTCTCTCTCTCCGTGCTGGCTCACTCTCTCCCTCGTAGACAATATCATCAATATGTTTGCTTTGCTCTGGTTTCAGTTTTTATTTAACACGATTATAAAGATGACAAGGAAGAAAATTTGGCAAATGGCACTTATGAAACTGACCCTCAACATTCGATCTGCTTCCTACCATGAATGAACACGATCATATATACAGATCAATACATACGACGTAGTAAAATATCTCAGATCAAATCGATAATCTTTAAATTATTTCTTTCCATCTGTTTCACTTTATCTTGTCTTGTCGTGTCCTATCTTGTCTTGCCTGTCTCATCTTATCTCTTATCGTACCATAACTGATGGCTCATTCCAGAGGAATGAAAATAAATGCTAGAAAAGAAAATATCTGCCCTATTCCACATGACGGTACATGATCTTAATGTGTGGTAAACAGTAGATACCAAGCCAATCTTTAGTTGAACAGGTTACTTTTCTCGCTTTGAAATGTAGACGAGTAGCCCCAAGCGTGAGCTGGCTCGGGATATAGCACAAGAACCTGAAAGCCACACTCCTCACTGGCAGCTGAAGGACAAAGCTGTCAGTTTTGTGTGAGATACCCTAAGCCCAGGTATGGTATACAGATGGGCAACATATGGAGTCAATGCAATAGTTGGCAGTGTCGCAAATTCCTGGGCTGCCACTTTTTTTTCTCTTGTTTTCGTATCCTTGTCTTGCCAAGTGTGGTCTACTTCTACTCAGTACAATCATCACTTTGTATCAGATAGACAGGACACAGGATAGGGAGACAAAGAGACAGGCAGATGGGGGGGGGGGGGGGGGAAAGGTTGCAGTTTCCACTTGTTTTGCTGATGCAGTGTGCACTCAACCTCACAAACAACACACAGACTATTTACATACATTTGACGAGGACTGATGTGGCGTTTAACGTTTGCGGAATGAAAAAGGACAGTGAGTGAGTGAGTGTGGAAGACATCGAGGAGGGGGTATGCTTGTTTGCCTGTTTGGGTTGTTTGTTTGTTTGTTTGGGTAAATGCATCCTACAATTACAGCTACATCGTGCCAAAGATGGTATAAATCACTGACATTCACAAGTTTTAAATAGTATAAAATGATGTATAACAGTGATTATCAAAGAAGGAAAAAAAGCGAATCAATAACTATCGAAAACAAGCAGAGGAGAGAGACGAACCGAGAAGACAAACATAGGAAGACTGAAGGGAAGGAAGAGAGAGAGAGAGAGCGAGAAAGAAAGAGAGTTATAAAAGTTCTTGAAAGGATTCTACGAGTAAAGTAAGGATAAGAAAAAAGGTGAAACTTAAGATACACCAATTCAACTAGTTGTAACACAATAGGACAACAGACACTGTTACGATCATTCTCATCCGATATCTTGTAGTGCCGCAAGATACTGGTAACTGACTTAAGCGCTCCTCACATCATCAACTCACACTGACGGTATCGTTTATATGATGACATCTGTTCCGTTCCAACAGGGCACTAAATATAAGCTACATGACATGGCTGTTCTGTCTTCTGTTTGCTCTTTCTTTTCCCATCTAATTTTCATGATGTGAACCGACATTTCTAGCCCTCTCTTCCAATGGGAGAGTGTTATTTTGCCGTTGCCTGTTTCGCACAGCAGTCAAAAAAGTTCTTGTTTTGTCTCACTCCTCGTCCAAGAAGTTTTCTGCACAAAGAGAATAATCGAATAACACAGTAACGCAACTATCCACTGTGTGTTCGCAGTTTTGGAGAGGGAGAAAAATGCCAGAAATGGGAGAAACGGAAGGTGGGCAGGGGGGGGGGGGAGGTGGAGGGGGGATGGAGGTTAGATAATGTTTTTACATAGTGATATTTGCCAATCAAAGCCAGTTTCATCCTCAGGGATGGTGAGCACTTATTTGGAGATATGCCTGACGAAGATGAGAACAAACAGCAAATAAAAACAAAAAAAACTACAACAACAAAAAAGACATCTCTCGATGAAGATCAGTGTTATTGTTTTTAGTTTAACCTACCTTTGTATTCCCTTAGAATTCTCGGTAAAAACAAGCAGAGAGAAAGAGAGAGAGAGACAGAGAGAGAGAAAGGGGGGGGGGCAGAGAGAAGAAATTGACTGACTGAAAAAAAAAACAGGGATCCCGACACACGTATCAGCTTTTACATTTTCCTTTGTGGTCATCCAATTTTTTTGGCCAAACTCCCTCAAACCCATTTCCTGTATCCTCATTCCATCTCAATGCACACCATACATGCGTTCTCAGTGCAAAAAGCACCCACGTAATTAGGTGATGTCCTCAACTCAACTTTTGTATTTCCGCTCCCATTCACACACATAAAACCTTGCAATTTTAGATTTCAATTTGACCTCCAGCATGAAATTAGCCAATTGGTATCTTTCCATTCAGGAGCCACACACACGAGAGCAATCAACAGCCTTGTGGCCGACCATCTGTTGGTGGAGCTAACAGCGACTAAGCCCCAGCAACTTAGTTGTTTCGGGGCGTCTATACTGGCACCTACGTCTATAGTAGGTATCTACAGAAATCGTGCGGAATCGAGCACCTCTTCTTTGTTTCAGCTTGTGACGATCTGGGTGTTAATACCGCCACGGACACCTACGACTGTTGGAAATACAGAAAAAAGAAGTGCGTGATTGTCAGGCTTCAGTCGCGCGTAAGTGCAGACAAAAATAAAAAAGTATGTCCATTTTTTTTTTCTTGTTTGTTGTTTCCATCAATTGGTATCCTCTCCCTGTTTGTACTGGCACACGTTTTTAGTGCGTATATTACGGAACAGCACTTTTGTAATCTTTTTTTGTCAAACAAGATAGGCGATGACAAATTAATTTGCTTGAAGTAAGAAATCGACCCTTTATTTGGAACAAAACAGACAATAGAACTGTTTTTATCAGTCAACAATTGGGGCATTAACTGATGAAATTCTTCATCGGATTTTCGTAATTCATTCATTGGATGTATAGAAAATGTGCGATATCAATTTTTTTAAAGTCCATTTTTTCAACCACCACAAAATAAGTTTCTGACGCTCCACAAACGCTATTATTACACACAACCTATGCATTTCAAGTAAGATACCGATAGAAATCGTAAGTGGCACCATAAATACTCTTTTTCCGCGTGCTCACTTCAATTTAGGTGCATGCCTACAGAAAACGTAGGTAGCAGTGTAAACGTACCCTTAGATGTTCCTCTATTGTTGTTGGTTACGACGGGACCCATAATAAATATCTGAGTTCCGGTTCCTGGGTCCATAAAAAAAAAAAAAGGCGTATGATTCGCTCCGTTTTCATGTGTCTAATTTGATCAGAGTGATTAAATATGTACAGAAATTTTGTTCAAAGGTTTATTGTCATATCTGGCACTGCCATAATGTTCTTGTTCATACCTTATTATTTCCATAGAAAGCTTTCAATGCTGTTTCTTTTGTATAGTTTTTGTTCCGTTTCTATGTGCCGCTTATGCATTTGGGTCTTTTTGTATTTCTATCTGGGACCACTCCTATCTTATTTAGAAGCCCGTGGAACAGATCCGTTCCGCAGAAAGACCCCAGTGTAGAATTGTTTAGAAGGATTATTTCTATATCCAGGATCAATTTGCGGTAAATGGATATGCAGAGTTCTTTCTTTTATAACAAAGAACCAGTCAGGGCATTGTTGTAATAAGTTTGGGCAATCCACGGCACGGTACATTCATGATGTGCACAACATTATTACAGTTCACCACGATCCCTCTGCAGTTCAGCAAGTGATTCTATACATAATTATCATGTTGTAAGAACTACGAAATCACAAGACAAATTTTGGTGTTTGTGAATGTATAATATGCGTGACTGACTGATTGACTGACTGACTGACTTAATGATTGACTGAATGAAAGCTGATTGACTGCCTGACTGAAGTCCTTGGCAGCTTCGGGGGGGGGGGGGGGGGGGGGGAAGG
>JBCEWB010434942.1:0-20104 GCA_039654565.1 Peronia peronii | reverse complement strand
TAGCATCTTTTAAGAATAAATGAAAACATGTCATTTTTTACCCAAATTGATGATTTTCTACCCGCGAGCCCCCTTAAGTTAAAATTGAAAACATGACTTGAAGAGCTGCTCGTTACTTATTTTACACAATACATTTCACAGAAGTGAGAATGAGTGTTTCTGTTCTTTTCACTCACACATATTTTTTTCTCAATGATCATTACAAGAGAACATATTAAATAAGGACAGCATGCAGATACATTAAAACAATAGAAAAATTATGAAGTCGAGAACATCAGTAGAATAATGCAAGAAAAACATTTTTGACGTTTATAAACGATGTATTTCTACCATATGTGGCATTTATGATAATCTGTGCTGCACAAATATAACAATACACTGACCAAGTGTAGTAATACATGTATGACAAAGCAACATGTACAAAACAGAAGACAGAGAAAGAGAGAGAGGGGGAGGAAAATAAGAAGAAAAGAAAGAGAAATGGAAATTCAACACGGATGCATTGTGTGTGCACGTACATTTAGGCACTGTTGAATAGTTAAAACCAGAATTACAACAGGTTTCGGGATGTAGGCACAACTTAATAGTGTCATGGGATACAGCAAACATTAAAAAAATATCTACAACAATAATACACTGAAAAAATAGTAGAAAAGTCTACTAGAAACCAGTTGCTCTCAGGCTGTTTGTTACAGTTTTTTTTTTTTTGTATACGTTTTGTCATCTTTAGCTACAGAAGTACACAAAGTGCTCACTTTTGACAAATGAATTCTTGTAGGCCTGTTTGAAAATCTGAAAGGGAGATTTCAGTGCAGTTGGGGATTAAAGCAAGCTGAAAAGCTTTATGTTTTCTACAAAGCTTGCCATTGTCCAAAAATAACAATGCAGCCAGGCTAAACAGAATAATGAAAATACCGGGCAATTAAATAGTTATACATGAGCATTTAAGTGACAGAATAAAGTTAGAATAAAAGCTACAGATAAGATATATGTTTTTACTGCCTTCTGAATCTGATCACTGACGAATGAAATTTCAATGATTTGACTCTCATGTGACACACCAGCGCATTTTATTCTCTAAAGGAAATATCCTTTCCAGCAATCTCTTCCTCAGAACCACCTATCAGCTGAGATTTCTCAACATAACATCCAACAGAATTTCAGACTCTGATCCTCAAGCAGTTTGGACTGATTTGCACAAGACAACTACCGGTAATCTGATACAAAATAATGGTAAATGCCCCATGTAAATTTGCGATTAGTGTGCTCAATGTCAAAGAATCACAGCAAATGAGAGTTACCCTCCCCAACTCCTACCCTGCTTATTGTTCCTGAGAATTCTTGAGGATGATTTCTGTTGTTAGTCTATAGGTAGACAGTAAATGCACATGTGTTGTCCAAGTTCACAAGAAAGAACCTGTGAAATCTTCAATCATTAGCAGTCATTTATGATGTCACATAGCAGCCAAAGACATTACCTCATTGTTCCAAGCAGTAACTGAAATCAGTAGAATACCATCAAACAATTTATCAGACACTTGAGAGTAACAAGTGATTTATTTCAGACTGCTCAGTTTTGAAAACTAATGTAGACTGACATGGATCAAATTCACTGGACAGCTGTCTAGTTGATGAACTCACATAAATGCCCCTTCTGTCAATCCATGGTTCACAATAACTGAAACTTAAATTCAGTTGCATCTCTGACAATTCATAGTCCATGGCAATGGATAAGCAAACATGGTATATGGTCTTCTGATCGACAGAGTATGATCCAATCAAAGCAGTGATAAAATCCTGGTGTTCTAAGAAATGCATGTCCTCAATATTATTCCTGTGTATTTTCAACAGTCTTCATAGCAAATGACCCACCCACAAGAGTGAAGCACTTGAATTACTTCTGTTTAAATATTACAATCATGGCAGCTGTAACAATTGTAATGTGAATCCCTACTGTATAATACTCTATTTATAGTCCCATCATGTATTTGCTCACCCAATTTATTTACTTAGAATAAAACATCACTTGCAATTTCATTGCAACAGGAGAAGAACGCTTATGTTTTGAAGCCTATATATATTAGAAATATATTTGTATGGTAATCAGTGAAAGATGATGCCATAGAGAATGTTCCAATGCATTTCATCTCTTCTTTTTATTTGTGCTTAAAAAAAAAAAAGAAATGGAATATTTTGTCATGAATCACAAATGATCAATGGTAAAATTTACATTCAATTTTCATTATTTCTGAATGATGAGGACTGGAAGTGTGAAAATGTCAGTGCTATGAAGAAGTGATGGCTCTGTTGAATCTTTTTGCTCAATACTTTTGAAATATATATATATACATGTATATAGGAAAGCCCTTGAGCAAATTTTGTATATGACTAATTGTCTGAAATGCCTTCTTGTTCATTGTTCACAAACATATAATATATGGACAGAACTAATGCAAGTGTTGTATCTGACATGCACAAAGTAGCGTGGTGATATTATATATGCATACATTTATTATATTTATATATTTTGATAAAAATGATACAAACACAGAAAGCTATGTCTATCATCTTGGCCGACAAGTGGTTGGTTTGAAAACCAAAGTGCTGCCACAGTGAGTCTAATTATCAGACATATTTCTATCACTGTTCACAATTAACAACGTGGAAAAAAAAAAAGTTAAAAATCAAAACAGGACTGGTTCTCCTGCAAATGACAATTTTTAAAACACTGCTAGAGACAAATAAAACTAATAAAAAACATTTACAGTTTGTGCACCTGAGGCCCATATATTCCCATTTTCTGATAATCAAGCATAAGTCTTTGTGTGTCTCACATCATAAATATCCATTCACGACAAAGCCACCATCAAGAAACGGTACTACAATAAAGAGATGAAAATTGAAAAAAGAAGAATTTGTCTAAGTTCATCAATATAATCATCAAAATCAATTTGAATGACACAGATACTTTTGATAATATGAAATTGAATGAAGCAATGTCTTACACATATCCTGAGCAATACTTATGACAATCTTTAAAACACATGCTTAATTTAAAAAAAAAAATCTGCTGGTAAAATAATTTCTCCTTTTACAGACTGAAAACCACTATTGTGCCTCATATCTTTTCTCATTTAAGTTTGCCCTAATATGACAAACTTTTTTTGTTTGTTGTTACCTTTTTTTTTGTAACCCTTTTGTCCCCTTTATGACATACCTGTATGTATTGAAAATGTATAAGTTGCAGTCTCATGATGCACCAAGTATGGTATGGAATCCACAGTTCTCTGATCCCTATATGCCGTACCATATACGTACCATATACTACCAGTGAAAAAGTTTCTTTACTGCTGCGACCATAGCATACTCTCTATATATACTGATACAGTTGAAGTTGTAAACAATCGTTTCATAGATGTCTACAATCACACCAAAATGTCTGAGAAGTGCCACGTGTATCCCTTTTTTACCCAAATACATACGTGGGTATTTCACTGAGTGAGGAGGCTGAAGGTGACAAATATGATGCTTCTGGGTCAAAATATGTGAGTGAGCCAGAATCGGGCTCTGAGATATCAAGATCAAATAGTAGTGATGACCAGCCTGGCCTCTTGTCCTCAATAGATATGCATTTAGATCTTAATCTAGGTCTACTCTATGGAGAGAGACTATAGTAGAGAGAATAAGGCAAAAGCGCTGAAGACAGGAGGGTTTCCAGCCAAAAAATCCAAGACCTGTCTTAAAGGGCTTCCACACCTACATATGGAAACGATGGTGTTACTTGAAAAAGTAATTGGTAAAGCAAAACCCCAGTGTGGATGGCAAAAACCGAAGGAATTAATTCAGACCTATTGTCTTGCCAAATTACAGTCGAGTCTGCTTAAATCGAATTTGCCGGGACCAACCTAATGGGTTCGATTAAAGAGAGTTCGTCTTCCAGTTTTTAACGGGGGGGTGGGGGGGGCAATTCTTGAATGATTAATGAGGCACTATTTTATTTTATTCCAGGATTATTTCCCTTTATAAAGAAATCGCGCTATGGCTCCCGAACTTTGTGTTTATCTTAAATTCAAGCCCTCTCGTATGATTGGATTGCTAGCCCTAATAAGGGCTGTGTTGAAAGCAAAAGTAATGTAAAGAAAAGTTAGAGCCGTGAAAAGAACTGTTGATCAGTAGGTTTTAGCCCTGAAAAGGACTGCTAATGCTTTAGTCCTAAAAAGGGCAGCAGAGTAAGTTTTACCCCTGAAACAGTTTCAACTCTGAAAACAGTTAAAGGAAGCCACCATATAGTGAGGATATGAGCGAGTCAACCGCAAGCGAAAAAAAAACCAAAAAAAATTAGCACGATGTAGAATCTGGCCTATCAGTACTATCACGTCCCGGTACGAGACCCAACATCATAACACTGGCGCAGCGCTCTATTACAGCGTAACCTACACACTTCGTAACACATGCAGATCTAACATGTGTACTAGTACATTTACGCACATACTTGCATTATAGGTTCTGCTAGGATGCTTGATTATCGATCGTTTGTCGGCAGCGCAGGCCCTGATACACTCTTCATTCCCCCCCCCCCCTCCCTGTGAACACATGGCCTACTTCTGCTGCGCGCCAGGCACAATACATTGTCTAACCCCTCTCGCCCCACCCGCCGCGCTGTCTCCTTTGTTTTCAAAACGCCGGTATCTGCGTTGGTGAAAACCACATGGAGATGACAATAGCTGATTTTTACCTTTGTGGCGGCGCTGACCAGTTCGATTTAAAGGAAACACACGGCGATGGCTTCGATTTATGCGAGAGGTATTTAATAGGTGCAAAGAGGAAAAAAAATCTATTGTTTCGTTTTTATTCGATTTATCAGAAATTCGTTTTATCAGAGTTCGGTTTGCGTGGACTCGACTGTATTCAGCCTGCTTGATTTTTTGGTCGGAGCGTTGCACCGCCTTCCCAGACAGCGTGGCACCAGTGACGTAAGCATCTGCAGGAAGGGTGTCAAGACGGTTGATAAAAAGATTAAATTTTGATCAAATCGAAAAAATATTTGCATTTTTGAAATCAGCGTATCAAAATTAGTAAAGTCTTCCTGTACACTGTCTGTTACTGTGCTTTTTTTAAAAAGATAGCACAGATTTTTTAAATCAACTTGTACTTAGATCCATTGTGCCCTACTTTGTCTCCATCCCTGTTGTCTTGTCTTTTCTCCCATTGCTCATCTCACCTTGAACTAGTATCCTATTACCCTGAACTCAGCGTTGGAAATGCAGGTGTGGATGCAGATATTGACTGGTAGCGGCAGCAGTTTCCCAAGTTAATATAAAACTAAAAAGTTCCGAATGTAGGTGTGTAGGCCTTTTTACATAGCCAATATGAAGATATGACTCTGAAATAGCCTAGTGCACTGATGCAATGGCTAACCAAACAAGCCAAAATCAGTGCTGTATAGAGGAATGAAAAATTGGTTGCAACGAAGCCATTAAAACAGTTTTTTTTTTCAATGAATCAAAATACAAGAGATTTACAAATATACAGCTGTATTATGTTTGTATGGACTAACAGTAAAGAATGCTTGTTTACAAAGACAATGGCTCTTTTTGACATAAGATCCTGACAACAGTTCCTTCCCTCTAGCCGATATAATACCCATAGTTGATGGTCGGAGGACTGCAGCTAAAATCATAGAAGAAAAGTAGGGCAACTTAACAACACATTACACAGAGCATTCATAAGCTTAGAACTATAAGTAAAGAGTATGAAATTCATACTACAATAGCAATACAGACTAATGCTTTTAATTTTACCAAACTACTACAGATCTTAATAAATGTACACAAAAATTCAGTGAGGAAAAACAAGATTTGGTTGAGCACTCTCTCAATGCTCAGACAAGTTCTATTTCCTTCTTATCTTTGCATATTCTGAAGGCACACTCTCAATTATCCAGTGCTCATCAAGGAAACAGGTGGTCACCGGGACATCTATACTGTTATTCTCTGAGACTTGAAAACTTTATGGCACTTAGCAAATTTTAATGTGTTTATTAAATTCTTTATCTGGTTTCAGCAAATGATTCATCTGGTGCCATGTGGTAAACACAGGCATTGTTTTGAATGAAAAACGAGATTTCTTCAGTATTTATTATTTACTTATTTATTTATTGTTGGATGTCAGTTACGAAATCTCCATTACTTTTTCAGACAATCTAGGCAAAAGACATGTTATGCATAAGACACCGAGAGGCATATATGGCAGACAGTAACACTGAATTCTACCACTAAACTAAAACTGACGTTGCAGTAGATGTATATAAAAAGAGTTGCAGGAATTCTGATATTAACAGAAGGGTGGGAGCATGTCTGAGTTCGAATCAAATGGTATTCAACTAGTGCATATTTACTTAACTCAGGTCCCATAACTTTTGATATGAAAATATTCATGGGCATTCCACAATGTGAATGACACAGAAAAATGCATAAGCTGTCTTGAACAACTAATGGACTAAAATGTGCAGATAAATAGCATCTTCAATCCTGTCTAGTTTCAAACAAATACAAAAAAAATTTCAGTGAGTTCTATGATATATAAATTATAGCAGATGAGGAAGATATTGTTAATTTAAAAAAAAAAAGAATAAAAAATGATTTCTAACAAGGGGAAAATTCAACAAAATAGCACAAGTGTCCTATTAATAACAAACTGGACCAAGGAAAGATCATACATGTACAACTATGTATGTGATTTGGGTCTCATCTTTGAAGCGTATTTGCCGTAAAAGTTTTAGTGGCTGAGTTTGGCAGGAATTCTTCACAAAAACCAATGATATGATAAACAAAGCTACATTATTTTATCGTTGAATTAAAAGAAATCAGAGCTACTTATATTTCAAACAGTCTTCTCGAGGCCAGCTTTTTCATTCCTTCTTCTCCCTGTATCTGTAGGTCTTGTATGCACGTTGTAACAGCAAGGAATTGGTTGAAGGTGTAATATACAGTCGACTACACCTGAATCGAACCCTCATGAGTCGACTTTCAAATGAGTCAAATCTTTTTTCTTGGAATGGGTCCCGGTGCTTCTTTACTTTACCAAAAATCATACTGATGAATCGACATCGATTCATCCGTATTCACTAATGAGTCGATCTTTTTCTCCTGTCCCCGTCCTTATAAGATCAAAGGAAAAAGCAATGCTTGAGTCGATGTAACTAATCTCAGCTTGTATGGCACTTCATCTCAACACATTTATGCTCCTCTCATCACACGACAGCATAACTTTAGGTTAACTTGAACTGTCAAACTGATTCACTAAACAGGACCAAACCCTCCCTCAGACTATGTGATCAGAGGCCGACCGGCCATTGTCTCCTCCTCCTTTTCATCCTCATCCACCATCTTCCCCATCTAGCGCAGATGTTTCGTACTCACACCACACGCCCCCTCCCTGCTGCAAAAGTGTCATGCAAATTCACTTAAGGGGAGTAGGAAACGTAGTGTCGGCGAGCATCTTTGATGTGGGGAATTCTCCGGCCGTACCGCGGTTCATATGTGGACGTTACCCAGAGAAAACCTCGGGGAGGCGGCCATTGTTCTTCTCACTGCGGGGAACTTGCTCGCCGGACTAGAGGATGGCAAGTAGTAATAAAAATCCCCCCCCCCTTATTACTCGCGATTTGGTCGATTAGACCTAGACAGTTTTTCACTAAGCAAGCTGTTGCAGTCAAAATGAGAACAGTGAGATACTGCACCCTCCCGCCCCGCCCGCAGATAGATTCATCGCATGTAATGTTTATCATCTTGAAAAAGGCCTAGTATAGAGATAATACATGTACAGTGTTTCATAACATGGAGTGGTGGGGGAAGTGTTGGAGGGCGACGAAGTTGCGTGTGGCGATTGCGTTCAGTTGAAAATGAATGTTCAGGAGGCATGATTGGGAGCGGTGGACATTGACAATTTATATGACAGTGAAACTTAAATGGCCGATGACAACGGGTGTCGATAACAATACATGTGTTACATTAAATTCAGCCAAAAGCTTGATCGATCTCACTGAAAAGGAATGAAAGAGATCAAAGTTGATGATCGGTAAGGGGAACTAACCATTATAATGCCTGACAATATGTCATTCCAAATAAGTAATGCCTATTTTGTAGTTTTGTAGTCTTTAGTGACATACAGATGAGCTGAACTACGGATGAGTTGATCCCCCCCCCCCCAGCATCGACTCATCTGTATTCCACTGTAGTTTTTTGCTCAGGAAATATGCTTAGCTCGTGTCACTGTACTCACATCAAACAATGTTACACTTTGAAAATATCTCATACAAAGCCTAAGATAATTCAACTGCAGCTTCTTCCTGAAGCTAAAAGTGGTCGTTTTAAACAACCTTGATGTAACATTGTTATCTTAGTTAGAACCATCTTTTAACTATGCACATTTCAGGATGTAAACATCTTTACTCACTTCTCCAGAAAATAATTTCATCATGAGGCTCACTTAAGGATTACATAATATGATTTCAATAGCCAAAAAATCCATAATAATCTAAGAAATATCTTCTAGTTTTTCAATTCGAATAGACATGGCATAAGGAATTTCAAACAATGAAATTAAATCAATATTCATGAGTGACTGTTCCTTGCACACTGCGCTGGCATCTACAGAAAAAAATTGTGTTCATCCATCAATTCACAATCACACACTTTGATTCACTTCCATATGAGTGAGTGACCATATCATATCTTCCTTCAAATCTGCTCCCTCGCAAAGTTTTGAGAGGTTTAATCACCTAGATTAGATTTTCAAAAGTAGCAATTCTCTATAATAGTAGAACATATATTTTACTTCGACACTGATAACACTAGACTAATTTCAAATGTTTAGTTTTCAAAGTTCATAACTTTATAAAAAAAAAAAAAAAAAGAAATTACGTAACTAAAAAAAATTGACACTTTAGCAATATTTTATATAGAAAAAAAAAAAAAAAAAGAATCTTATATTCTATGACAGCTATTGGTAATAAGTCCTTTTCTCCCTTATAATTCCTCTCTCATATCAGGCTAAGGATCTCCAATTTCATCTATTAACAAAACTATCATTCCATTCTTTACTGAGGAGGTCTTATGCAAAATATTACAAATTAGTTAATAAGAAAGATATGGATAAACCTGCGATACCATGAATTTTACACATGCCTGATTATAAGATCTCCATTTTAATAACTACTGGAAAGAGAAGAAATCTATTATAATAGAACTTGTGAATAATGACAACTGGTGTTACGACCAAATTCTCTCGTTTTTCCAGATTTCTCGTTTCATTAGTTTCAGGAGGCATATCTCAGCATTAAGTTTTGAGTTTACATTCACTGCCTGGGTGATTGCAACCTTCTGACTGATGCCAATTCCTTTAGTTGATAACAGCAACAACTGGAGCAAACTGCAATACATACACTGTATCTGCCACCAAAGGTAGACAGATTGTGTTTCAATTGTGCATACCTAACCCAAGCACTAACGTATAGCTTAACAAATGTGAACACACTTACTGCGTGCACACTGACACAGCAAAGGTACAGACATCATGTACCACCTCCTGTGCACATGGCCAGCAGGTTTATTATGTAGCAAAGTGAAAATACACTGGATTGTTGTAGTGAAGG
Organism: Peronia peronii; assembly: GCA_039654565.1. Taxonomy (NCBI): domain Eukaryota; kingdom Metazoa; phylum Mollusca; class Gastropoda; order Systellommatophora; family Onchidiidae; genus Peronia; species Peronia peronii. The sequence goes on along the minus strand of JBCEWB010434942.1, from coordinate 10,449 downwards.
CTAACAAAAAAGCATGCCTCAAGACAGAGCAATCATAAGGGCACAGTAGTGTGCAGGCAAGTAAATCGACAGTGTGCATCTCGTTAGTTTGTGCTGGGTCAGAAGGTTACCAACATCAGCTGTGTCCACACAGAAATGCTCATTATTGCTGACATTTTCATTATTAGTCGGTGCTATTCCAGTAACTTACTATAAGGTGTATATAGCAAGAAAAACAGAGATTTGAAATTTGGTTGTTTTCCCCCAAGTGGTTGTTGTTCCCCATGTCATTAAAACATGAGGTTCCACTGTATGAAAATAATAAACTCTTAAAAGCCATGGTAAAACTATCAACATCATCACCAAGTGTAACTTTCACTTACAAATGCCTCACGAATATATATGTTAGTTCTATGAATACTGTGCTCAAATTGTGTTGTCCATTTGTCACTATTCCTTGTTACCCTTGTAACATAGGCACTACAAAATTTGTAATTCTAAAACTCCTAGATATAGAAACTTAAAAGTCCAAAAAGATCTGTAAGCGGCAAAAATTTGCATACTAAATGGTAGACTCTGGACATCAAAATCTAGAAAAGTGGGATTAAATATCAACAACCATGGAGTGAATGTCAGAAAACAAACTTGAGCCCTGAACATGTAAGTATCCAGTGATCAAGATATGAAGATTTACACCTAAATAAGTGTGTTCTGTCAATAACTTCCAATTTTTTTTTTCACCTCGTCTAGTATGTTGTCATCTTTTCTGACATCAGTATTACAAAATCCATCACAAAAACCTTAACAAGTAACAATATAGGCTAAAATAGGTTCTTCATGATGAGTTCTTTTGATAAAGACAGTTAAAATAATTTCACTTACAGTGACAACAGTTATCCAGGAAATACATCTGACAAGAGCTTAATCTATACACTTATCTGTATATTGCACTTTTAATTTATTACAACTTCAGATAGCCTTGACCAATGCTCAGTTTAAGCGACCTGTGAATCATTGAATAAAAATAATTTAAAATATGTTTATTTCTTAAGAATGAGGATCTTTTTTTTTCAATTACAAACATTCTTTTTTTTATGGCAACTAGTCTGACATCTTAATGTCAATACTCAGAAATTTGTAGAGATAGATGAACACACAGCAAATGCTGAGATAACAATAAAACAGAAGTATGTAATTACAAAACTTTGACAGACACAATATTTACATAACTTTATCTGTACACTTTTACTCTCAAGCACCAAGCTTGAAAAAACCATAAAGAGGAAGTTTTTGATCATTAACAAGCATATAATTCAAACTGGTGAATGAAATGCAGTCTTCTTCCTCATTAATTTTGCTCATCGAATGTGCCCAGTTTAAAATATGCAATTTCGGTCCCACAATCTGATAACAAGTCTCAGAGGTTGGGTTTAGTGGCAAGGGAGGAAGGAATAATTTGTCATGAACACAATGTATCTGTATAAATCAAAGAATAATGGATATCTCTTTGGGGTATTTTAATAACGAATGGATTTTGATTGAGGAATGCTTAAGTCAGAATGAATGAATAACGCTTAATGCATATTCAGAACAAACACTGAAGTGATCTCTCACTTTTCCCAAATTCAGCTCAATCCACAAAACCTGTAGAAACTTCTGCCATGGACCAGCTACCAAGGCACTGGGTCAAATATTGTAAATTTTATCAACACCATAATGTTATGGTTACTCTCTGCAGTCCCACTCCTATAGGACATCTGACTAGAGACTCAAAGAAAAAAGACGTTTGCAGTGTCCAAAATGGCTCTCCTTCATTCACTGTGTATTCTAACTGAAACAATCACTTCACTTCCATTGCTCAAGATTTGTGACATAGTTTTAAGAATACTATCAGTATTCACTGCTGTTGAGTGCAGCACAAGAATTCCATGCTGACCCTCCCATTTAAAATATATTTTTGAAGCAAAGTTGCCGTGAGGAGCATATCTTTCTGAAGCCTGCATCACTCACAAAGGTTACATATGAGTTGCTTCACAACTAATTACCTATCATTGACTTTCTTCTAACACCAAAGCAAGGAAGATATGAAAATGTCCTGATTTCCAAAACTAACAGGTGTCAATCTGTCAGAACCATCTGCTTTGGTCTGTATGTCCTATGACTGAAATGAATGTGCATCAATTAATTTTACTGTTCACTAGAAGACATCCTCCCTGTGTCACGTATCTCCCAGATATCTCTTTTTGTGATTCGTCAACATTTCTGTAACGACGACAATTTTCCTTGTGGATGCCTGTGGATAAGATAAATACCTGTTTAAAATATGGGTCTTAATTTAACTTTACATTTAAATAGCAAGCTAAGCAAGTAGAAATCACAAATTAGAGACCATTTACTCACTACGGTTTCCCATTGAAGAAATTATAATGACTTTTTAGGCTAATGAAATATAAAATGTTAAACAATATGATTGTCTATAAAGGTGTAATACTTTGGAGTCCATTATGTAATCAACATCATGATTAAACCTTTGACATTCAAACTTTCCACATGTCTATTTCTTTGATTAAGTGTTCTATTTGTTAAATAAGATAAACCCTATTAATTTCTATTTGTTAATGTTGGACTAAAAATTCCCATCTCAGTTATGATACCCTAGGCTGTTTTCAAAAATGGGTAAGCTAATATCAACTCTAAGAACTCCCCAGTATGTCAGAAGGAATTAATATTCACTACTAAACCTTTACAGTTTTCACATCTCTTATCACCAAATATCTATCTCTTCTCTCAATGAAAGCTCACTGGATCAGCGAAATGAATTCTGCAGTCTTAAACATGTAAACTGATTGCTATAAGCCCAAGATCTTGAAAGAACATGATTCATAATTCAGTATTTCATTTCTATGCTTGTAACAAACCTGGGTTGGTATAAGGCCTTTCAAGGCTTCAAGATTTGTATCACATAACTGGTGGATTGTTGCAAGCTCTCGTGCCGGATCCCCAGGCAAAATTTCATGGACTACAGGCTCCTTTGGAACATTCTGGTGCAGGCAGAAGGAACATGAAAAAAAATCATGACTAAAAACCATTGGCTAAACTTGGGTGAAGAGGGTACGAGCATGAGAAGCCAATCACAAACTGTCAAACACATTTTTATTGGTGATGCCAATCTACCATTTCCTTGGTGAAAAATGACATGAATCTCATATACCAAACAATTATACACTTAAAAAATGACAGTAAATATGTATTTTTTTCAATAAAAGAAAGAACAAAATAAACCAATCTAAGTCAAGATAACTGAGTGATGTAAAGAAATAAGTTATTTTCATATTTTCAAGATGCAGCAGATATAATTCTTCTGAAAAACTGGAAACAATGATATTGTAGGAAGACAGGTTATTACAATAAGAACATGATAAATTACAACTTACTGACAATTCATCTAAATACAGGACCATTTTATCCCTGTTTTTCTTCACAAATGGCTGTACAACTTCCATATAAGCCTCCTGATTGAAGAGATAACAAGATTTTACAAATAATTCACAAAGGAGAAAACTTGTGTTACATAGCATATTTCCAAATATAGGTTTACCTCTGTTCCTTCTGTTTGTCAATTTAAAATGAGGACTCATCTGTCTGAGGACCTAGCTCTTAGCTATGATATAGTTTTCAAGCTTTTAAAATCTCATCAAATTCCTTTTCCCCGGACTGTTGTCATGCATTATACATTCACTTTTTATCATGTTTTCCCGCTGTCCCAGGGGGATATCGTGGAGCCCTAAATGCAACAGATGCTCATCACAAAAACATCAATAAAATCAAAACTTTTCAACGAGTTTCCAACATTTTTTGGGGGCAAAGAAAAGATAGATGAATGTGGCTTTTGCTCAACAGTGTTTGTGGTGACAACTGTGTAGAAAGATAAGAAACAAACAAATAGAAAAGAAGAACTGAACAAATTTTTGTTCTCACGCCATTAATACAATCCATAAAAACCGTCAATCTCATTCCATGTCATTCTACGTATCTAAACTGTGCATAAAAAATACCCAAAACGTGTTCAGCAGCAACGTGCTTTTCAATTTTGTTGCTAATCATATCATTACAATTAGCTATCTGTCAGTTCTGGTGTAAATAGTTTAAAAAAAAACAATGCTACAAAGCTAAGTCACACTCGAATTCAACGTTTACTACCAGTAGTCAAATACAAATGTTATTGCAAAAATAATGTTGTTGCAAGTGGCAGAAGTGGTGTGAATGCTTGAGCTGCTGGGAGCGGCTCACTGATATTTCAGTTGTAACCATGAGCCGCTGTCAGCAGCTCACCAGGGATAACACATTAACCCCTTCAGTGCTTTCAGCTAGGAGTGCCTTGCACCAGGGAATTTTTCTCTACCTTGCCCACAATCAAATTGGTTGCACCAAATTCTCTATAACTTCCCTAATATGTATAGCATCCTGCTAATTTTGCATATAACTATTCTCTAAATATGTTCCTCTACCTCTTAAATTCTATTTTTAAACTTGTTGATACATATTTATGTGTTGGAAAAAAAAAGAAGCCTAAGTGTGTTTATATGTGTTTCTGTTAGTCTCTAGATCTAGATCTAGAACTTAAATTAGCAATTGAGACACGTTCCTACTAAATCTAGATCTAGATCTAACTAATCTGCTTTCATCATCATCAGATTCACTAAAAAGATCTTCGTCAGCACTATCATGATCGCTCAGATTCTGATCTAACACTTCTGATGGTGTTTTCCTTTTACTCGCCATTTTGACCTAAGCACGAATCAGAAAGTATGCACAAATTCCACTATTTTCCGACTTGAAACAACCTCTCATCACAGACCCAGAATGGTTCTGGGTTATAGGCATATCGCACACAAATTTAGTCCGGAATGGTACCGGGTGAAGCACTGAAGGGGTTAAGAATATCAAACTGAATGTACCAATGACAAGCTGTTAGATCTTTATCATTATTTTCCAATTTAAGACAGAAATTTATAAAACATAAAAGAGACAATAAATACCACAACTGTTTTCTAGAGAAAAAAAGAAAGGAGACTAAGAAATTCCTAATATCTATAATGCATAAATCTGATATCAATTGAAATATATTCATAAATTACCTGCACAGCAGAAATTCATGAGCAAGTGCTAAATAACAATAATAAAGTCGAACTTCTAAAAAAAAAAAAATAAAGAATTTATCCCTTCAAGATAATGACACTCTTACCTTTGGACCCACATCAACAAGATTGGCTAAATTTTGCAAAACTTTGGCCACAAGTTTGAGTGTTCTTGCTGCAGTTTCGGAGGGATTTTCTAAAAGAACAAAAAGAATCTGTTAAGCAGTAAACAATATATATTTTAAACAGTGATTCCAAAACCAAAAATATCAAGACAAACCTTTTCCATTTGACAGACTGTCCTTAAAAATGTGGATACTGATTCTCTATTTGTAATGTAACACTTTATCACTTGACTTATTCTGCCACTCAATTTTCATCTTTGGCTTACCTCCTATAATTTATACCCATGCATCCCCAAAATGGTAGAATTTAGGCCTTTATCAATTGTTTCTTCTTAGATTCCATCTCTATTCTTAAAATTCAATTGACTTACCGGACACTAAATTGAAAGACTTGGGGTTTATAATGGCAGGACACAGAAGACGAAGAAAAATGAAACCGCTGCGGAGTTAAAAATATATTTAAGAAAATAAGAAGAACAGAAAAAACATTAAAACAAAACCACGACTTCTGTCTATTAAGATTTCTATACAAATCCCTTTTATTTTTATGAAAGGAAAAACCTGTGAATATAATGTGATCTTGGAATACAGAATGCAAGCTATTTTTGAAACAAAATGCCAGAGTGCCCTTTCAGAGTGATTAGTTATGACTACTTGTGCAATATTATAGTCATACATTATATATTATTTAGTATTTTAAACTGAATTTATGGACTTTCTACTTAAACCATTTCTAAACTGTCCAGAAAAGTAAGATATCTACAAAAATTATACTAAATCATGTTTCAGACACTGGCTCAAGTCTGTCACTACTTTGTCTGGAACAGTTCCAAGATGCTCAATATCGCAAACCTGCCATGTGCCCAGAACTGTTTATGGACTTTGATAATTGACTCTTTCTTACAACTGGCTGGGGATAATAGAAAACATTTTTCTTTTATTCTAATAATGTTCCTTGATTGTTTTGAGGCATTTGTTTTTTAATTCAAGCATGGACTTTACTAACAGTGAATTTTATTGATCAGCTTCCTTTTTTACAATGATAGCTGTCTTAGAAGTAATACACTACTAGCCATAATAATGACCTAGATCTAGATGTAGATGGTTTCTACGTTACGGGGAGGGTAAGGGTGAGATTCTGAACATCTTATGAAGGTGACTATCAAGCAAAATCAGAATTTAGATCTAGATGATCAGTACCTGAAGTGGAGTCGATATTTGTGGCAATTCACCAACTCACATTAGATGCAGCGACTCAGAAGAAGAATACAAAGCTAGATCTAGATGTGTATGTGGTTCAGAACTCATAGGTGGAGATGGAAATGAAAGAAAGCAGAGAGTCCATACCTAGGGTTAGAGGCATGGCAGGGGTTGGGCCCAGGAGCATAAATATGTGTGGACGAGAAGGAGTTCAATGTCAATGCAAAACTGAACATAATTTTATGACTGTTATTCAGTGTTAATGTTTATCCTAGCTCTCAGAAACTCATGAGATCATCTATTCTACTTCACCAAACTAAGAAAATACCTACCTGATGACACGTGTCTTCACAGTATCATCTGAGGGCCATTTTGTTCTTGCTTTCTTTTGAAGGCAGTTGCACACATACCGTAAGGTCCTGAAAGAATGGAAACAGTTTCTCATGACACGGAACATCTAATTTAAACAGTCATTAAAAAATGACAGGAAAATACTTGTTTCCTTATCCTCGTTTAAGTCTCAATATAATATTACTATAGTCGAACAACAGGCAACAAAAACTGCCAGAGTATCGAATAAGAAATTTAAAAATTATCTAATTCTCAAATCAAGTTGTTGACCAGCTTGATTAACACAAAATTACTTCATGAAATCTATTTCAGCATTAGACTAAAGAAAACCTGGAGTAAAATATTGACTGTATGATAAATCTTGCCAATATCCGGATGTACTATGCAACAGATATGGAGATAAGCTAATTACTTCGGACAAGCCTCCACCGATGCAAAGATAGAGTCCACAACCTCTGTCAATAAGCTGAGAAAAAACTCTGAATTGGGCTGTTGGTCTGTCGTATTTTCCAAGAATTTTGGGTCAAGCTGGGAGAAGAATCAATTTAAGGTTTACATGAACTGACTGGGTAAGAAGTTTCTTTTGATTTCACTTAATTTTGCAAGCATGTAATATCATCTGATTTCAGTTAATGCATGATCTTACAAACTGATAAATGCCACTTATTTTTCCAAGCAATTTTTGAATTTCAGTTGCCCTAACAAATTTTTTTCATAAGGTCAAATTCTATACTTGGCTCCTCTTATTTCTATGTTATTTATATAACTAATATCAACATGTTGAATCGTTCAAAACAAAACAGATTTTAAAAAAAGTAAATTTAAAAAAGATATATAATTTCATTCAAAAAGCAGGAAGAATTATGGATGAACAAAATGAGTTCTACTAATATTATGTCAAGTCATATGCACGATGATATATTTCATCTTCACATTTGATGCAGATGTGTATAATTTCATATAAAATCCCAGACTACTCTTGACACTAACCTCACATGACTGTTTGAGCTCCACAATCTTCTGCACAGATTCTTTAACTGCTCTATGAACAAAGTTGGTGGATGTCATTTTCATGTATTGCACCATTAACGTTGTAGCAAGTGAGCCAGCCCTGAAAAGAGTGGAAACCTCATCTGGAAAAATATTTAAAAAAAAATGAAAGTTTCCCATTAGTAGTATTGTGCTGAAGCAATACACTAGCAGTTTATCTATGATTAACTTCACAATCCCTGTCATCAGTAGTTCCCAGGCAACACAAATCAATAGTTTGTGTCAGTATCCATTCAATATTATCATACATTTCCATCCTCCACTATACATTAACAAAAAAACAGCTTGCAGCAAAAAAAAAAAATTAAAAAAAATGACCAAAACAAACAAACAAAAATTGTAACTACTGAAGTAAAAATTCCTAAAAGATCAAAGTCATATATATACTCTATTTCAGGTAAAATATCCAATCAGGACTACAATCCACACGCTTACCTTCTTTTTCTATCTCTTTGTCATTCAAAGCACACAACAGTCCTGCTTCTTTCCGCTCATGACGAAATATTTGTAACAGAGCATATGCCAAGGTTGACCGTTCACTTTCCCCGGACACTTGGGACAATGTGATTATGTGCTCATATCCATCATCAAGCAAAAGCTGCATGGGAGAAGAGATTGAAGATTTAAATGAATGAATCATAACATCCAAAACTTTGAATGAGATAGCTATAATGTAACCTATACAGTTAAAGAGATTTAAGAGAGAAACTATGAAGCTTATAAACTTAGAAAAATAAAATTCCTATGGAAATATCAGCAGTATTTTGACATTTCAATTTCATTCACAGGTTCCCTATTTTCTTTCTGATTCCTCCTAACTAACTTTGCAAGAAAATAACAACTAACCTCTTTCAAACTTGTATACTCATCATGAGGCATGATGATTTCATGTTGATATCGGCATTTGAGTCTCAGTGTGCCCATATCTCCTTTTACTCCAGCAACCGACTGGAGAGAATGGGCCTCATCAACAAACCCTTGACCAATCAAGTCAGACAGCCGTATTGTCACAGAGGCTTAAACATAATTTCAAAAATTAGTCAAAATCTCTGGGTAGCATATAACATAACTGCATATTTTGATGTAAATATCTGTTTTTGTTCTAAGTCTCTCTCAGTCTGGTAATCCTTTCACAACAACCACTAGTATAACTTTTCACAATAGTAGCAATGCTGCTTGAAAAACTTCTGAGCACGTTACAACTGTTTTTTTTTTCAGAATTGTCCGAACATCTTTAAGCAATAGTTTTTCGTCAACTTTCAATTTATACATCTGTAAAAAAAAGAAATTCTATATGTGACCCTCCAGCTCAAAATGAGTCATGAGAAGGAAATTTTGGAATTAGTTATATGCATCTTGAAAGTGCATACTGTAAGGATGACATAGAAACAAAAATGTGGCAAATTGGTCAAATATTTAAAAACTTATGGCTCTATAAACTCAAGCATTCTCAAATCAGTAATTTCGAGAAAACGCTCATAGAAGTTCAGTCACACATTTGCCTAGCAGCCACATAGTTAAAATTATTCAAACTGCATGAAACTTGCCATAACTCAAGAAAATTAACACATATAAAATAACACAAAAACATTCAGTAAGTTTAATGCACAAACAAAAATTCTGTACGGGAAAGATCATTCTAGTTAATGTATGGTACAATACTGAAAATGCAACAAAATTCACTTGTAAAAGTACAATTGCCATGAATGACATTCCAAGTACATTTCAATCTTTAAAAGTAATACAATCATACACAGGCACTTCTAAAACAGTCCTTGGCATAATGTTATACAAATATATATTTCCACATTGGTTTAGCCAATAACTTGATTCATCATGAATTCAAAAGTTTATGTTCCAAGCCCTGTCTAGCCACATTCCTTCGCTTACAGCAAAACTTTTCTATGTTTGCCCATTCTCTCTCCACCTCCTCATGTGATGAACTGTTCACCATCTATGATGATCTGTTCTCCATCATCTGCATCCCTCTTCTTGTTTACTCTCGCGATTTTCTAAGGCACTTACAGTAAATCTAGATCTATCGCTAGACAGACCAGGCTGGCCATCTCCGCTATACTGTCCCCATACAGTATCAGGGTTGCCATAATGGTCAAAACAGGGATTTCTCTTTAAAAAATCAGGGATTTTTTTACCTAAATCAGGGATTTTACATATTAAGAAGAATCGATGCTAAAACTTGCTTTGCAATATCCAGTAAAAAAAATGTATGCACTCAGCAGTTATTTACACATATTGCCAAATGCACAGTATTTCTAAATAATGTAAAACCCAGGAAATATGGACAGAAAAATTCAGTCACTATTTACAGTTAATTCTTTGGTCTATTTGATAGTTTGATGAAAGTAAATACCACAGAATACTCTGGTCTAGATCTACATGTATATATATATATATGTATGGTATATCAATATGAAATGTCAATATCAATATGACAGTGAAAGTAGGACATGAAAACCAGAGTGGAATTTATGGTGAAATCCAGCATGATTGGGATCAATAATTATAGCAATCTAGGATACAGCATAACAATTAACATTAACCATATCTTTATTCCTTCCACGTTTCTGTACTCCCCCTCCCCCCCC
>JBCEWB010434941.1:1695-38667 GCA_039654565.1 Peronia peronii | reverse complement strand
CCCCCCCCCCCCCCCCCCCCCCCCCCCCCCCCCCCCCCCCCCCCCCCCCCCCCCCCCCCCCCCCCCCCCCCAAAAGTAGATATACAGTAAGTTTGACATCAAAGTTTTAATCCTTAAGTCATTATAATCATTAGCACATAAACAAGTTAGCCTCATGTTTGATATTTTATACATTTATATTAACTTTTATCATATTTTTACATTTCTATGCAATATTGATTTTTTTTTTTTTTTTGTACAATAAATGCAGTTTGTATTGTTCACATTTTTTTTTCAGAATTATATGTCTACTATTGCCAATTGAATTTGGGCTCGCAGAGGTAATGCATTTTTAATTAAATTTTAACCCGTGAAATTATTCAGCCGTGCTGGGCACAGTGTAGCTGTGGCCATGCCGAGACGCCGTCAAATCCCAACACAACACACATTTCCAAAGACTTTCCGGCGACTTGTCAGATTCGCTTCGTGGTAAACAGATTACGCAAGGAATCCGATTTCATTTTCCCTCTGTATTTAAGGCTATTTTAGTACCACAAGTAGGCCTTGGTCGTAAAAAAACATTAACGACAGAATGATGACATGACAATTATTTTTATTCTTTTCTTTATAAGAGATGGGCCGAATGTCTAGTTATGAAATGGCGATTCGAGCCGGATTTGAAAATTGTACTGGAATTGTTTAACGCTTGAGTGCTTTCTAGTCATGCTTTCTACTAAAAAAAAAAACTATATGTAAATGTATTCCTGACTCTTGTAAAGCTGGAAATGTCCTGTACTCAAGCCAGCCTCACATAAGAGAGCTCACTCAGATGAGGTTCTGGCTCTGAGGCGAGAAATGAGTTTTGATCCCCGAAGAATATTTTGATGATCTCTCACAGAACTCCCACAGTCTCCTGGCAAGTTTTCAGTCCTTTTATAAACCTGCCGTGAACTTTGTGTGGGGCATCGTCGTCGTCTTCGTAATAAATTGTTACCATATGTTATTATTTTGTAGTTCTTTAATCCTAGTAGCATGAGCACAATTATCTTAGTTTTAAAGGGCAGAATTATCCACCAGTAAATTCGGATCCAATTTGAGTAGAATAGCTTGTTACTGTTTTTATTTTTTTAATTTATTTATGTATTTATTTATTTATTATTTTTTTATTGTTAAATATTGCCGTGCCATCGTCCATGGCTACTCTAAATCTCACCAGACATGCAGTACCGCCGATGTATTTTTGCCTTCTCCGAGAATAGATACTGGGTTACCCTGAGTAAGAAGCCATTTAAACCACCGAAAAAAGCAGCTTCCAATTTTTCACATTTTCCCGCCCAGTAGCATTCCAATCCGCCATCCTTTCATGAAGAGCAGACGCCTTACCGCTCATCCACGGCATCACTGACAGTGGCACACATACTGATCGATTGCGCCGACATCAGAGACGCTCGAGAAGCCCACTTTTCGAGTCGCTCTCAGAAGGACCTATCTAATAAAATGAAGCCGCAGGGTGTCCTGAGTTTGTTACGCCAGGTTGGTCTGTATGACAGTCTAACATCACTTCGTAAGGGATAGCTTGATAAGCATGCGACGATCTCCAGGGGATGCCGCAAAATTGCTTACATCCACCTTTTTTGTTTCGCTATACAATTTTTGATTACCCAAATTTGTATACACATTTTGATATCCTTTTATAACTCATAAACGCGTTGTCCGTTCAAAGCTACATCTGATCTATATATACCTTGATCAGCCTTTTACCGTGTAAATGTACCCACTGTATTAGACACAATATAGCCGTTATCATGCTGATATGCCGTTAAACCCCAACACAAACAAACAAACAATCCCGTGGGTGTACTCATAACTATGCAGTCTTCTGTAGAAGTGTTTTTATCGGTTAAGGCAGAATATACGGTCCATGTAAATAGCTTGACTCCAGTCTCTTTTCTAAAAGGGATCAGAATTTGCACTCTTAATGCTTAGAATAGAAACGGTATGAGACTCCGAATCCCAGCAAGAGAGCCGGCATCTAGTCCATTAGGATAAAGGGAAAAAAACGACAACAACATGGGTTACAAGTTAGGCTTGCGTAAGAGTTCTATATTCTAAATCTGGTGGTGTCTATTTTTTTTCTTTCCCCTTTGGTAGTGTCAATTCTGCTGTCATCAACATGGGAATTTATGGAGGAAATAAGAAAAATAGCATTATGTGCGTCTCTTTGTGTTTTTATTGGGATAGAGTCAAAACGAGACCAAAAAAAAAAAAACAACAAAAAACAAACAGACAAAAACAACAACAACACACACACACACACACACACAGAGCGAACAACAACAACAAAAAAGTTCCTAGTTGAGCTTGTTTCAGAACGTAGCATTCTAAATCTGGCAGTGACTGTATTTCATTTATTTCTTCACCTTCGCAGTGTCCATTTTGTCAACATCGGAATTTATGGAAGAAAAAAAAAGCAAAGCAATAGTATCTGTGTGTGTATTTGTGTCATTATTTATTTATTTTTAAAAATTTTTGTTCTCTCCTTCCCCGTACCACTGTGATCCCTCTGCAAAGTTTTGTAAACGAATATCGTCGTAATATCTGAAAAAAAAAAAAAAGCCGCCCTTTCTTGTTCTTTGTTTTTTTTGTTCGTGGAAAATAAAGTCCATCAATCAAGTCCATCAACTAGATTTAGAGCGTGACGGCGAGTGAATCAGAGTGTGTGCGTGTCTGAATGAGCGCGGCCTACATACCTCATTTGACGTTATACGATTCAATTTTTCAGTGACTGAACTCCACCATGAATGTATTTAATTTATTTCTTCACCCTTTGGCAGTGTCCATTCTGCTACGTTTGCTATCAGACTATCTATCGACATCGGAATTTATGGGAAAACGAAACAAAAACAGCAAAATACTAGTATTTGTGTGTGTTGTTATTTATTTGATTTGTTTATTTTTGTTCTCTCCTCCCCGTACCACTGTGTCCCTTCTGCAAAGTTTTCTAAACCAATATCGTCTTTTGTTTTTCGTGGAAAATAAAAGCTGTCAGTCATGTAAATAGATATACAGCGTGACGGCGAGTGAGTCAGTGTATGTAGCTGTGTGCATGAGTGCGGCCTACATAGTGACGTTAAACGATTCAGCCTTTCAGTGACTGAAATGCACAGAGAGAAAGCAGTATCGATTCCCGGCTGTTTTCTTTCTGGTAGTGCCGTGTTTTATGCTCAGCCCTGTCCGTCTGAGTGCTCGCTCGTTGAAAGTAAAGAATAAAAAACATAAAGTGAAGCATTAAACTTTTGCAATCCCCCTCCTCCTTATAACATCTAAAGTAAACTGCTTTCCCCGTCTTTTTTTTTTCTCTTCTTAATAAAACAGTTGAAGTTAAAAAAGACACACACACACACACACTCCCCCCCTCTCTCTCCAGCCTCACCCCATTTATTCCCTCTACTTTTTCCGTAATATTAATGTTATTTTTCTCATTATTACTCTAATCATTTTATCACATATTGAATTAATATAAAGAAGATAACACATTTTTTGACCACGAAAACTCATATCCCCCTCCCTCACCCCCCCCCCCTCTCTCTCTCTCTCTTTCCGTCGTCCTCATTATCGATCTAATTCATATGGAATGGGAGAAGTTTGGAGGTGGATGACAGAGAGAGAGAGAGAGAGGGAGAGGGATGGAAACGGACGAAGTCTAAAAAGTTGCGGATATTTATGCACATCCTCCGCCATAATAAAAAATAATAATAAAAAGAAGGTGCTCATTGCTTTCCCTTCCAGAGTGCGGGGAATAGAACACACAATGTAATGTAATGTAATGTAGGCAGCATTCGCTGTGAACGGCTAATTAATGATATTTAGCTGGATAGGGCGACGGAACAGTATATATATATTGTGATTCCATTGGTTACACAGGGCTGAGACTGGAACGGCATATTTTCTTTTTTCTTTCTTTCTTTCTTTGATGTGAGGAATAAGGAAGAAAGAAGGAAAGAATGAGGGAATGAAAGAGTGGATGAATGAAAGAAAGAAAAAAGCAAGAGAGAGAGAGAGAGAAAGAAAGAAAAACAAAAAACGCTTGTATTACTCGCTTTTTTGCAACTTTTTTGTATTACTCGCGTTTTTGCTACCTCCATTGCCCATTTCTGTTAGGAAGTAAAATTAAACAAACTATCCATCCTTTGCATTTCAATTCATCTCGTCCCTTTATTTAGTTTCTCCCTTTTTCTATTCTCACTTCCCGCCGTCTATCAGTCTATAAAGCTGACAGTGGTGATCGGGGAAGGGGGGGGGGGGGAGAGCAGAGGGGGAAAAAATCAACAAAAAAACGTCGATCGAATGCACTTTGGGAGCAGAGCAGTTTGAAGAGAGAATGAGAGTGAGCGAGAAACAGGCCAAGTGTAAAGTGCTGCGTGTATTTAGGCATTCTTTCCGCCACAACATAAACATTCTCATTGCTTTCTTAGAGAGGGGACACACAATGTAATGTACTGTGGCAGTAAATAGGGCTCGCTGTCGATCGATGACAATAACTAGATCTAACTTGCTTTGATAAAACACCCATATTTGTTGACAGTTCAATGGGCCTTTTGGACTTTCAGCCACATTATTTGCCTTTGTGGGGTATATGGAGGTATCATATCAACAGTGTAAAGAAAAGAAAGAACACACATAGACATGCGCGCGTGTGTTATTTGTTACTTGAAACATGATAAATGGAAAATTCTGAAAAATTCAGGAGGCGATGAAAATGCTTTTTTGTCACAAGTTTTGGCTTCAAATAACAGAAGTAAAACTGATTTTTCCTTTCAATGCTTACAAGTGTTTATACCTCATGTACCTAACAAAAAAAAAAAGGGGGGGGGGGGGGGGGGGGGGGGAGGGGTCCCCCCCCCCCCCCCCCCCCCCCCCCCCCCCCCCCCCCCCCCCCCCCCCCCCCCCCCCCCCCACCTCACCATGGCCGAGGGCTTTGGTGTCTGCTCCTCACGAAAAACTTTTTATCTTGGGTCGAAACTCTAATCTTATCGGGGAATGGGAGCAATTCGAAGATTAGAACCTCCTTTTTTTTTCCGTGAGTCAACAGTAAACCTTAGGCTCTTGAACGGGGAAGCATGACGTCTAGCCTTCTGGGAAAACAGGAATGTATTTCGGAGGTCCGGTGTGTGCGTGGCACACGTTGCAAAAACCTTTGACAATTCTAGTTAGCAATCAGATGAAATGTAGGCGAAAGGCCACTTATGAAAATTTCCAAATTCCCAACTTTCTACTCGCAAAAATTCTTCTCATCAAGGTAAGATAGGCACCTGAAGCCGAGATAATCTTTCTCTCTTATGTTTGAAAGGTTATATATAATAATAATGATAATAATCATTTTACAAAAAATGTCTTAAAATTAAGGCGATTGTGCACCGGCAACTAATCAAATACATCAACAAAGTTGAAAAACAATATGAAGAACTTGGAATTGAGTTACTAATGTAAGCTAATACCACTAGCCAAATTTTAATAATAATAATAATAATAATAATAAAAAGAGAAGTAACTTTGGTGACTAAATAGATGGCTCCTTTGTCCCCCTCCTATTCAAATGTAACTTTCCACAATAACAAGCTTTTCTCTGTCAGAAAAATAATTACAAGGATTCATTAAGTTAATCTGAAACCTTCGATACACTATCTGTCAACTGTGCCCATTCTCAAGACAGTATCACAGAAATAGCCCATGGCATTTGACCATAGGCGGCTGGGTAGAGTCAGTGATATTTTAATGTTAAGAGAGACATTGATCTGAAATTATCAGAGTTCTGGCAGTGAAAAAGTTAAAGCTCAACCTTTTGCGCCGCCCATTTTTTTCTCAGAGAACTGCGTTTTATTCACGGTTTATTAGAAGAGAGATTGCACAATTGAATGGCGATTTTCTTAACACTAGGGCAGAGGCCTTTCCCCAGAGTACGTTAGTTAGAAATAATCTACCTTTCTTTGACAGAACGGTTGTTATCATCGCAGTTTCATTATTTTATTTCCCCACATGTTCGATTACTGTGCCATTTTCCCCCATACAGTGTATTATGAAAAGACACTTTATGGTATGAGTGGACTTTATTCTTTAGAAACTGTACTTTGATCACAATTTGGTGAAATACAAGTTAATGGAACTAACCGAAGCTTCATTTTCTGGAAGCACACGTTTTCAAGAAAAAAGCGTTTTATGAAAGTACGATAGAAATATTCTGCCGGAGGGGGTGGCGAAACAGTAATGCCTTTGGATTATTTTGGAGGGTCAAGATGGAAAGGAGGGGGCTTGGGTTAGATATAGAGAGGGAAGGGGTGAAATCATAGCTTGTGGGAGAGAATGGTGCTTTAGAAGGTTTAGATAGGTGATAGAGTGAAAGAAACAGGACAAGAAATGGAATGGCAAAACTAAGGAGGAGAGTGGAGTGAAAGATTGAGAGAGGAAGGAGGGATCGAATCATCATCCAGAGAAAAGTAGAGAAAACTTTGGAAGGGAACGAATGAGACATGCGGATGGAATGAAGTGAGCGCTTTGGAGAGGAAAGGGAGCGGGAGGGGTGATGGCAAAAACACTGATGACTTTAGATTATATTAGTGTGTAAATAGAACGGCAGAGGGCTGGTTCAGATGGAAGGAGAAGAGATTGAGTGATAGATCGAATGGGGGAGAGAATGATGTATGAGAGGGTTTAGAGGGGAGCGATGGAGTGAAAGAACGAGGTCAATGGACGGGATGGACAAGCCAGAAAGGAGAGAGGAGTGAACAATTTAGAGAGGAGATAGAGAGGGTGGGAAAACAGCGATGCTTTTTGGATTGACTGATGGGAAAAGAGGGGGTGGGGTGGGTGAGAAACGAAGGCCAGGGGATTGGTGTAGACTTAGAGGAGAAGAGGTGAAACTATACAGGGTAAACCAGAATTCATGACCTATAGTTGTTATTGATATTTCTCATTACGTTTATAAGCACTCGAATGTAGAAAGTTAATGATTGCACTGTTTGGTTAAATGGTTTTTCTATTTCATGGTCAGCCAGACCTCCTTCAGCTGCAGCAGAGGCCTGCAGCCGTATTGTCATCATAAAATAATACAATAACAGTAACATAAGCATATTAAATAACTAGTGAGTCATGTAACCTGATCTGGTCCGCCGTGCAGATTGAGGAAAGAGAAACACGCCAGCCGTAAATTGTCACTGGAACGCACTGGAGTGTCACGGTTTCTACAATAGTAGTAATAACATATCTCATTCATTTAACTCATTCTCTCCGGTGAGCCGACCACAGCGTTGAACAACGTCAGAATAAAACCTTTCAGTATTGTATAGACCAGTGTTTCAAATAGAAGTCATCCGCCCCTATCACTTACAAATAGCGGTCATCTGTCTCATGATAGAGGGCCTACTTATGAATTAATAGCCGTAGAGATATCGTCGTCCAGAATTTCATGATGTAGTTAGGGCAGTTTTGTTCTGGAGCAAATTCGTTCGGTATTTTTATTACGAGATGAATCAGTTGAGAAAATCATATAAGAATTCATATATGCATTAGGTGTACACTTCGGTATGATACCCATTTGTGAGTAGTGTTCTATTTCATTTGTCTTGTTTGAAAAGAAATTCTTATACAGAAGTTCATAATGGGCGATACCTTTCTTTTTTTTTTTTTTCTTTCCTTCCTTTTTTTTAAACCAGCTTGTCTTCTCGATAGATAGATTAGTGGATTTAGAAAGGAGAAATGGAGTGAAAGATACGAGACAGAAAATTTATGGGATGGCAAGTCATCGAGCGGAGTGAACGATTGAGAGAAGGAAGGAAGGACTGATAGATTTAGGGAGGAGGGATGCATGAAAACGTTTAGAGGAAAAAAGATTAGAATGAAAGATAGGGGAGGAGGAATGAAGTGGACGGCCCAGAAAGGAGGATAAATTTATTAAGTCAATTGGAGTAGAGACATGGAAGAACAAAGTCGGAAATGAAAAAAAAAAAGGGGGGGGGGGGGGGAAAGGTATTGACAACCTGCGGCCAAAGATACAGAGAGAGTAAATGAAATCAGTGATAAGAGGTAAGAGGCAGGGTGGACAAGCTAGAGAGGGGAATGAATGAATGACTCATCTGACGAAAAGAAACGGAAGAACATTTTTGAATGGAAAAGTGAGAAATTGAAGAAGTGAAGCGAGCGATTTAGAGAAGATAAATGGCATTAAGAGGTGAAACGTCAAATGAGGTGGGCGGTGCAGATAGATATTTTGGAAAGATTGACAGATTAAATGAGATGGCGTGAAATGGTATATGGAGGGGAGGGGGCGGATCGGAATGAAGGATTTGGACAGATAGAATGGGTAATAGATTGAGACAGACCAAGAAGATAAAATGACTAGGAAGGTATAATAAACGAAAGGCAAGGTTAAAGTTTTAGATAGGTATAGAGATTGAGGAAATGTTTCGAGACGAGGAAGATATGCAGAAAGATCTCGATAGAACTGAATTAAATGCAACAATGGAGTAGATTTTTTTTTGACAGTTTGTATGTTTGTTTACGACGAATCTTATGTCATGAGAATAGGGGGAGGAGGTAGTAGTATTAGCTGTGTTTTCAAATAGTACAGGAAAATTGACGATGCTTATCTCATTTTTATAATGCGAGAACTCTGCTTTCTATCTTCTTTCTATACACCGCTACCCCCCCCCCCCCACCCCCCCACACACACAATTTCCGTTTCACCAAATCAGCATTGGGGGCCCGAATTAAATGTCCGAAATAACTTGTGCTAACTTGGGGAAAAATAAGCTATCGCAGTATAAGCATTCAAGATCAGACTACTTTTCGTAGATAAGTGTCTATCGAGATAACCTCAACTAGGAGGTTGAAAGACGTATTAGAGAACGTAATAAGTGTCTAAATTCCAAATGTTGACACTGTCTCAAAATTTCCGCGGAGCAATAATTGTAATTATCTAGTCACAAATCTCGGTGTAATTTTGCTTAATCGCAGTGGCACTTGTGACCATTAGACTTTCAGTGTTCGAAATGTATTATTGTTTATCTACCCATCTTGAATCCTAAAATAAACACTTAGTAGTGGTGAAAGGTCGAGGAGGTCAGCGTTCCAAATAAACAGTCCCGACCCACAAATCGAGTGGAGACAGATAAAGAGGGTGGAAAAGATCTAGGACACCCGCCGGAAGGGAAAGTGACCCCAACGACGGATGGGGTGAAATTTTTTAGATAAAAAAACGCCGGTCGATAAAATGTTTTGGGATGGCGAGGAACCGTTAGGCGACCAGGCATCCTCCCATCGAGTCGGTTGTTTTTCTGGAGGGGGAGAGGAAAATCGAAGGCCGGCCCCAAAAACCGGGACCAGCTATAAATAGAAACAAGGTCAGTAGTGTAGAGTACACGGCAGTGTGTAATGTAGGTCACAACACGTCTGGGTCAGGCTGGGCATAAAAACGTGGTGCAGGCAGGCAGGCAGGCAGGCAGGCAGAGCCCCAACCCCTCGCGCTTTGCCTCAGCCTTTGTGGTGTTGTTACACTGCTGGCAGGCGGGCGAGCACACACCGACTTGAGAGTAACTGCAGCGCTTCACTGTTTTTTGGGTAATTTGAAGAAGTGGCGGCCAGAAGATCACACGTCAGCGTCTCAATTTCATAACCCATGGCCTGTCGGGATGCACTTTGTCTCAGAATTTATTTTCGCTGCATTCAGATCTTTAGTCACGTTTGATATTTTCAGAAACTTTGTGCACTCATTTTGTCTCTTCATTATCCCCCTCTCCCCTGTTTTTCCATTGTTTCTCTGTCTTTTGCGGATGTGAGCAAGAGAGCCGGGTCCTTTATCACTTGACAACGCAGTGTGAAACGAATAGATTTGTTCGGACCAAGCGAAAAGCTGGAATACCCGCATCTATTTTTAGCAGGAGGTACAAACACTCCAAACTGTTCATAAGTTTGCCTCACTTTTTGGTTTGACCTTGTTACTGTGGGGAGGAAATGCCTAAATGCCCTCCAATAAAAGTAGTAGCGAGTGGTGTTAATGATTTAATGACGTAGGAAAACGCCTGGCTCCGGAAATGTTGTATTCTGCTGCTGTTGTGGGATTTGGTGGCGGAAAGTAACACACAAAAGTGAGTGTTCTATTTTTAGCAGGGAGAATAAACACTCCGGCGGGATATCCAGATCTGTGCTAAGTCAATTCTATGAACGGTCACCGATTGATGATTCTGGATTGTACACAACTTCACTTTTCACAGATTGTGAGCATGGAATTTCTCTCCTATGTGATGTCGGTGGCCTATTGGTTAGACCATCGGACTTAGGATTAGAAATTCCCTGAATTCAGATCCTAGCGAGCGGCGCCTGACATGTTGTCCTTGAGAACAAGGTTTTTTACATTCATTTCCTGACTGGGCCCAGGTTAACATGACATCCTCTCTGTCGGCAGTGAATGTTGTTGTGAAATGATTTGAGTGTCCTACAGGTAGCCAGCCACTAGCAGTAGCTTGCAGGGAGCAGAGAATGTACATGAGTCTCTGGCTTGAGTCTGTCGTGGGTCATAATAATTAATTATAAAGCGCTTAGCGCCTGCACTGCATGGGAGTGAGCATTTTACAGATATGTCATCAATAATCTTTTCTCATCGAACATGCCAGCCAACGACTGATTTACGCCGTTTGAGATCTCTGAAGCTGTCGTTGAACACACAAAATTCACAACATTTGTTAGGGTGCCGACAGTATCTCTCACATTCATCGTGAATGGCTGTAATCTTCTTATAAACATTTTCCTAAGCACTTATTAGGCGATGGGGTGTGGTCTACGGGTTAGACGTCTGCGTCTCGATAACAGTCTAAATAGTGTTGCGGGGACATTGGGGGAGAAAAGATTAGTCTGTGAACCTGCCTGCTTTTTTTTTTTTTTTTTAATGATTCAGCGGAACCTTGGCTTTTTGGTAGGGAAATCTGACGTCTTGCCTTCTCAGATAAGGGCAGATATTTTTTTGAGATCCGTGCGTAAGTGTTTAAGAACCTTTGGCTGATAAAGATGGGACAAGGAACAAGGGTCTGGGCAAAATTTCCAAAATCCAAATTTCTCCTCATAAATTGTTTTCAGACCGAACTGGGCAGGCCCTGAGAACTGACATGCTCTTTATTTACTTGGGATTGAAAGGCCATATAATAATAATAATAATAATAATAATAATAATAATAATAATAATAATAATGGTAATAGTAATAGTAATAAGTTCTCTTACCCAGTGGGTTTCCATAGGCTCTTCCCGGACATTGTGGAGTTTGCGTCTCCTCAGTGAGACACCGGTATGAGTGGCGCGCCAGTGCAAGCGTCGCTGTCGCTCATTGCCGAGTGAGCCATTTTTCAGCCAGCTATTAAATTTTTAATTACAGCTTTCCCTCGTTATTGCGGGTGTTAGGTTCCAGGGCTGCCCGCGATAAGTGAAAATCCATGAAGTAGGGATGCTATCTTTATTTTGTTATTTACATATATTTTAAACCTTTATAAACCTCCCCCATACTGTTATCAACCCTCTCCAGTGTTACACACTAACTTACCGTATATTTGTTACAGTGCGAAAATTATAAATGGAAACTAAAATATTTTATTTATAACGGCGCATCCCCGCTAAGACAGAAATACATAATATGTACATGTAAAAAAAACAAACAAAATACCGCGATACAGTGAAACCACGAAAAGTGAACCCGTGATAAACGAGGGAATACTGTATTTATTAGGAACACATGCCTTATAGGTGTTATCAGCTTCTCAAGCTCTCAATTGCCCAGAGCCTCGCTGTTTTCTTCTTCCTTTGTTGTTTTGTTTCCAGTGAAGTGTATATCTTTCAATAATACATGCTGATGTAAGCAATTTAGGAAGAGGAAGAAAAAAAAAAAAAAGCGAAGCATCTTTGTACCTGGTGTTTTTCTACCCTTTAATGTCAAGGGGTTCATCTGGTCAGGTTGATCAGCAGTCTTGACTCTGAGACTGTCGTATAAATAGAACATGGTGCGATGATCAGCTGTTTGTTTCTTGAATTTGAATATTCATGCAGGTCTTAAAACGCCTGATGCATGTTCTGTTGATATTTAGGCCAGTTTCCGAGTGATGTACAGTACACCAGTTTATCGCGGTGTTAGGTTCGAGGACTGCCCGCGATAAGCAAAAATCCACAAAGTAGGGATACTATATTTATTTTGTCATTTACATACATTTTAAACCTTTATAGACCTCCGCCATACTGTTCCATCAACCATCCCTCGACTTAGTATTACCCCTCCCCACACTCTTATAAACACTTTGGTATTTATGAAATAGCCAACAGCATGCTGTGCACGATTATACGAGGGGAAAATAATGGGAATTTAAATATTTTATTAATAACGGCGCACCCCGCGATGTAGCGGGAAATCCGCAATACAGAAATACATATTATACATATTTTTAAAAAACCCGCGATACAGTGAAACCGCAAAAGGTGAACCGCGATATAGCGAGGGACGACTGTATGTCCATTTCCATACATTACAAAGTTAGGAATCAGTGTATCTTGAAGCTTTAGCTAAACCCAGTTTTGGTAACGTGGCTGTACATAGATAGCAGTAAGGATTTCGTAACTGACAATAGAGTAACGGCCTCCTGAGAAAATAAGAGATGCAGTGCTAGGTAGCGCCAATGATGGACTGATAATTTGCATGCAGCGGACATACAACACTTGGAGACTGAGGTGACGACTTGCAGGATTAATGAAAACTGATAAACTGATTCTTTTTCGGGAATGTAAGTTGGATGGAATTATGTGGGTAGGCCTGGCCGGGGGGGGGGGGGGGCGTTGTTAAATTTGAAACTACCGACGTAGAAATATGAGATTTTGAACATGCAGAGAAGACACGGCGGCCTGCGTGTTTACACATATCCCTTTTTTGATAACTCGTATTTACAATTTTTGATCGTCCAATAAATGTGTACTAGTGTGCACATCCTTTTTTTTTTTTTTATATATATATCTCTTAACTCGTAAACATATTCAGTCGTGCCAGGCACGATATGGTCGTTATCGTGCTGATGTGCCGTTAAATCCTAACTCAAACAAACATGGGAAGGAGGGGCGGGAGGGGGGGGGGGGGGAGAGAGAGAAGGAGATGCAGCTGAACTGACAGCTGAGAAAGAAACGCCATGAGAAAAGGAGTGAAGAATCAATTGACTGGTGTGTGTGCATGTCTTGAAAAGGGGCAGCCTCTGGATAACTTGTGACGGTGATGTCGACCTTTATTATTTATTTATTTATTTGTTAGTCTGTTTCATGCGTTGTACTCTAATGACTTTACGAGAAGAGCTCAAACCGACAGCGCCCTGCGATTTAAAAGTATATGGCAAGCGTGTGCACCTCGATGTTGGTATTTTGGGTGATTAAGCTGAATATTACTGAAAGAAAACATTTTCGAACGCGTCATTCATGCGAACGTACAATTCAGATTAAACACTCTCGCGAGTTTACTATTCAATTGTTATCGCCTTTTTTAGAATAACGTCAAGCGGAGTAAGCTTTTTTCGGCTTTATGTTCGTAGAAACACAAATCTTTATGCAACAATGTTGTGTGCCAAATTTCATACGGATACATTCAGTAGTTGTCGAGTCCATAGGCCTTTTATGGGTTTTGTTACAGATTTATAGTAAAGAAGAGTGGGGTTTTCTCGGATTTAGATGTTT
The DNA here is from genome assembly GCA_039654565.1 of Peronia peronii. Classification (NCBI taxonomy): domain Eukaryota; kingdom Metazoa; phylum Mollusca; class Gastropoda; order Systellommatophora; family Onchidiidae; genus Peronia; species Peronia peronii. The sequence goes on along the minus strand of JBCEWB010434941.1, from coordinate 24,950 downwards.
GGTCGGAATTAGGTAGAATTTAGTTTTTAGCACAGGGAAATTGTGCTTGGACAGTGACATTTCCGGCTTTTCTTCGTCCAATGTTTAACCGCTAAGATTTAAAAAAAAATATATTCGTTACTATGTAAGAAGACCAGACTGACGTCGGGCTTCCTTACCCAAGGTCAGTAGACCAGGGGTGCCCAGACGTTTTGAGAAGACGGCCAGATTTTATAAAGTGAAAATGTGTTGGGGCCGAAAAATTTTAAGCTTGACATTCTCTTAAAACCAAACATATTGAAGTGATCAATGAAAAATGAACTATTTGTGAAATTTGTATTGCAAATTGTAAATGATATCCAAGAATAACTTGCCCGCACTAATGTGAAGGATGAATAGTCCTACTGGAAAAAAAATCCATGTCTGGAATTGATTTAGTGCGACGAGGCTGCGGGCCGGATGAAATTTTCACGCGGGCCGCATTCGACCTGCGGGCCGGACTTTGGACATGTCATTGTCTGTAGTCGACCATTGGATCACTTATTTGAGAGAGAGAGAGAGAGAGAGAGAGAGAGGGAGAGAGAGAGAGAATAAGAAACAAAAACTAGATTCGAATCTTTCCTTTTTCCCCGGATAGGATTCGAACCTGTGACAATTTTACCAAGAGATGGGTGTCTCTACTGCGACCACAGCGTTCCCTCTTATATCTCAGCATTTTCTGTCGACACTTTCAAGGTGAATGACGACAGGTTGGTATTTAAAAAGGATGGGATAGTACAGGCTGGGTTGACTGACAAGTCTCTTCAAGGTGAGAAGGAAAAGCAATAGAAGAAAAGGCAGTAGGGGAATCAATAAGACTGGTGTGCAGGCCATGTACATGTACAAACATACATTTTTATATACACACTGCTCTGCCTTGTTTCTGAGACTGCCAGCGGTGTCGATTTCTCTCTCCCCCCCTCCGGAAGGGGATGGGTGTGGCCATGAGCGTGATGAGGAAGCATAGGTTTCCATGTCGCGACATAAGCAAAGCATGGGCAAACAGAAAAGTTTCTCCACACATAATAAAGACGAAACAGTTTCGTACTGGCTGGCATATAATTCAAGGACGCGGGGACGTCGCGAGCGTCCGTTTGCAGAGGAAGGGTGGAGTGGGGGTCGCAAGGAATGGATGAAGCCCCCCCCCCCCCCCGAATTATATTGATACAGCAGATTTTTTTACATACGGATACAGATCTGGCCATGATATGCATTGTGATACCTGCAGCCGTCTTCCTCATTGCGAACTCCGCACCACATAGCGCCGTCCCCCTCTTTTTGTAGCATTTTAATTCTTGGCGTGAAGTTACCGCGGCTTCAAATGCGTGCTCGGCTTAATCAAAGGGCTCAGAAGTAATTTCGACAGTTTCTGCTAATTTTGTCCCCTACAGGAAGGGGTTTTTCCGTCTCTTCATAGCCGATTTGAATTCCCTGCATAAGGAAAGAAAAAAAAAAAAAGTTGAAGAAAAGATGGGGTAGGGAATCGATCGACTGGCATGTATGCACAAGAGATGGTCGTCCACGGCACCTGTGAGAGTTAAAGATGTCAATTAGTCTCTCTCTCTCCCTCTCTCTCTCTTTGCCTCACCGTATCTCTTTTCTCTCTGCCTGTCTCAGTGTCTTCGTCTTTGTCTTTCTTTAATTTGTCTCTGTGACTCTATCCTTCATTCTCTTTCTCTCTCTTTTTCTGTCTCTCTCTCTTTCTGTCTCACTTCTCTGTCTTTCTCTGTCTCTCTCTCTCTCTCTTACCCTTTAAAGTGCTAGATTAAACTCCTGAAAAATAAGAATTTCAGTAACGATATTAGGCCATGTTTAAAAAATGACTTAAATGCAGAATATATTAAGTCGAATATTTGTCATCATACAATGCCAGGCAGAATCAATGCAGAACGAGCAGATTGGTCTCTTGACGTCTCCAGTGGAGGGCCGGGCTATATAAGTAAGTTCATTGCTCCCACCTGCAGGTGGCGAAAGCTCGCCATCGGTGAGATGTCTCCCATGGAATGCTATCCTCGACGTTCCAGGGGTGACATCTCTTCCCTCTCTCCTTGCTCCAGTCTTCTGTCCCGGTCTCTTTCCTCTCATTTTCTTGAGGTACAGACATACACAATGTAGCCGTAATGGTACTGATGTGCCGTTAAACCCCAGCACAAACAAACAGAGAACAAACAAACAGTACGTCCTCTACAGCACAGATCTAATAGTTACCATAATATGAGGGACTGGTTTCTTAAGGGCCTTGTATATATACAGTCCGAGCTCACAGCTTCAACCGAAGTGGTAGACCGCAAGTCAGAACGGCAGTGTGCATAACAGAAATGGATGGATTTTATTCCAAACCGTCGGGTCGCCGAAATATTCAGCCTGCTTGCATTTTTGACGGCAGTTTTTCCATCCCTCGCAGACAGCGCGGCGCCAATGACATATCGCCTTGCTTCCGTTGAATTGTGTCTAGCTGGAAAGTAACAGGCGGTTTTAAAGCAAGTTAAAATGTTGATCAAATATAAGAATATAAAGGGATTTTAAAAAAATACTAACATTAGCAAAATTTGGTGGCTCTTTCCATTTCAGTGTTTTTGTTGTTCTCACTTAACACGGAATATAGAATAGACTGTGGTTATTGGTCCAGTGGGCGGCAGGTGGAACGTAATGCAGTAATGGTCGAAACGAGCCGTGATGGCTGGTGAGATATGCGGTTTTGCTGATAATTTGAATTCAGATTGGAACGATTAGTTTTGAAGACTGCTGTATGGCTCCCTTATGTCTAAGACAAGCTGTAGGTAACAGTAGCAATCCGTACAAGTCCGAAATTAGATCAAGTTATGTTGTTGTCGAACAATTTGCCTTGGAAAACGTTTTTTTTTTTTTTTTTTTTAAGCCTTTCAATCCTGAGATAGTAGGATTATTTCAACTTTAAGTAGCTGCTTGATTTTGGTGAACATTTTGTGGGAAGAAATTTGGTATTTGGAAATTTTGCCCGGACAGCGGCACTCAGCCTACTCTTTCATCGATTTTGAATTGCCAAGGGTTCTTTAGCGTACGTAACGTACACACGGGACCTTCGAAATATATTTTCCTTATCTGAGAAGGCTAAACATCGGGCTTCCCTACCCAGGGGAAGCCAGGGGGCCGTTGAGCCATTGAAAAAATGCAGTGTTTGAACTTCATGTCCTCCCATCTCCCAGTGAGTTGTTTTCTCCATGAAGCAGACGCCAAACCACAGAGCCGCTGCGCCGTCCCCGTCCTTGGAAAACGTCTTTCATCACGCCATTATACAGTGCAAGTTTACATGCGGGAAACTACCATACAGCATTGGCCCAAAGCGTACGTGTCTGTTTCCCGTCACGCGCACCGTGTGTCTAACTGTGGACGCAAATGGAATTTTTTTCTGTTGGTCTTGAAAGTAGTAATTTCAGACTCACGGCTTGTGACTGTTACCGTCAATATGCTGCTACAGAATGACGGTGACTGGTCCCTCTGCTTTCATACCCAGTCAGTCCCGTTGCATTGACATACTGCATGAGCAAAGTCGATTGTATCACCTCACTTAAAAGAAAAAAAAAATATATAATTTTTTTCAGTGCTGTGAAAGTAGGATTATCGGGGCTTTAAGTGCGTGCCCAGTTTTTGGCGAGAGGAATTTTTTTTTTAATGCAAAGGTAGTACATGTAATTGTGATTTTGGAAGATTTGCCTGCCTACTCTTCTTCCCAGTTCTGACTTTCAAGAGTGCTTCAGGTTCCACGAACACGTAGAATTTTTCTCCGGAAAGACTAGACGTCGAGCTTACCTACCCAAGAAGCCAGGAAAGCGTTAAGTCAGTGATACAAAAGCAAGCTCTTATCTTTCCCACCCGCCTGTAGGAGTCGAACCCGTGACGTAAGTTTTTCGCCGAGGAGCAGATGCCTAACTCCCCGGTCACGACGCCCCTTTGTCTCATCTCAGTTCTGCTTTAAAAAAAAAAAAAAAATAACCTCGGGAGGCAAGTAATTTGAAAGGGAGGCGAGGTGGGGGGTCGGGGGGGGGGGATGGTATGTTCGGTATTTGTTTGCCTTTCAACCTCCTGAGGGTGGTTATCTCCGCTTTAGGAGGGGGGGGGGGGTGAGGGGGAGGAGGGGAAGGGGGCGTTACTGCTGTGCCGACAGTGGCATTGGTGAGAAGAAAAGTCAATAAGAAAAAGGGTCACGCTGACCTAGCTGAATGCGTGCATGTAGCGTGTGTTAAGAGTCAACATTGGAATCGCTCACCTGAGCTATGCGACCTTTCCCAGTAGCGGCTCCAACACGCCCGGCCCTTTTGGCGGGTGTCAGAAACGCTGCCTGTATCAAGAGAATGAAGTTGTTCCGAATGTGGCAGTGATCACGAGCTTACCTGATGGCAGGGAACGTTCCGGTTGTTTGAGAAATATGTGTTGCCACGTGACGGCAGGCGCACGGCTTTTTTTGTTTTGACATTTTGGCACATCCCGCAAGCGCTGTGAGCAATGCATACACCATGGGTCCTTACTGTAATAAGGACAGTACAGTAATCCCACATTTATCCGGCGCATAGCAGCCAAGACCTTGACGGGTAACGTCGAAAGACGGAGAAGGCAGCACTCCCCCCCCCCCCCCCTGCTGTATGTAGATAACCCTAATACAATAATAATAGAACTTAATACTGTAATAATAATAATAATACGGTAATTGAAAATATAAAATTAACAGTATTATAGTTTACAGTGCTGTACAGTACTGTACATTGTATTGTACATAATTGTACAGTGCTGTACTGCGCTATACAGTTAATAGTTATGTATACTGTACTCACTGACTAGCTGTCTGCTGTGTGGTTAATTTTTCCCGAGGTGATGCCGAATAACGTCGCTCGACGAATAACTCGACGACGGCTAAATGAGGGATTACTGTATTTGAGAGCATTAATATAGCGCTTACCCCCATACAAATGTACAAGCTCTCAGTCTATTTCCACCTCCGATAGATCCAGTGGAGACACTGACATGCGTTCTCATCTTCCTAAGAAGCATACAAGGCGGCTGCCTGGCGCGCTAAACCTTATCGGTCAAACAATAACATGTTAGGCACTCCAAAACTTACCAAACAATATACGCAGTCGGATACCCATTTTTTTGTCTGAACGGAGCCAGGAAATATGTGTAAATTGTTTTTCCCAGGGACAAAATGTCGGGACTGATCAGGACTCAAACCCGGAACTTTTGGATCATGGATCGAACGGCCCAACCGCAAGGCCACCTACACCTTAGGTTTATATAACTGATTGTTTCAACACAAGTAAGAAATAAAAGTAAGAACAAAACATGGAGTAACTTTCCATATATAGAGAGGGAAAGATTTATTTTATATCTTGTTATATGAAACGCGAGTACGGTAAAATTTCTTAAAAAGTCATCATATGATGAATTTTTTAAATGATCGATAAATTTTTCATAATGTGTTGTCTTACAAGTTTTAAATAAGAGACATAAAAAGTGCTAGAAGAGAACCCAGGCCCTCGTGGGAGATTTGTTAAATATAGATCAAACCGATACTGTCCTGCGACTTAAAGTGTATGACAAGCGTGTGCACCTCGATGTTAGCATTTTGGATGATTAAACTGAACATTACTCAAAGAAAACGTGTCTGGCGTGTTTTGAATCCGTCATTCTGTTGAACGTACAATTCGGATGAAACATCTCGCGAATTTATTATTCAATCATTATCGCCCTTTTAGGATATCCTCAAACATAGTAAGCGTTTATCGACTTTATGTCAGTAGAAACACAGACCTTTATGCAACAATGTTGTGTGCCAAATTTCATGTGGTTACATTCAGCAATTTTCGAGTCCATAAGCCTCTTATGGATTTTGCTGCAGATCTGTAGTTTAGATTTGCTTTCCTTCTTTTATAGCTCTCTTATACTTGGCAAAGGGAAGTAATCTGACTAGCTGAAGACATGGCTCATTGAAAGGACCTTATGGGGACTTTCAGAACGACTCCATTATCTGTTGGCATTGCATAGGACTAAACGACTGTTCATTATTATTATTATTGTTAGTATTGGTATTGCTATAGTAACTATTATATCATTACCATTAGTGTTATTATTTAGCCCTTTCAATCACGATATTATCCAAATTTTTAATGCGCATAGTTAGTCAGAAGAAATTCTCATAGAAATGTTGAACTTTTTGGAAATTTTGCCAGAACAGCTGCGTCTATACTTATTCTCAAACCAATGTTTAACTATCCAGCGGTCTTTCACATGCATAATGTACACACTCCGAAATGTTTCTCTTTTCCTCTCTCTCTCTCTCTCTCGCTCTCTCGTTCGTTATCCTAGATGATAGGGGGCCGCTGAACCACTTAAAAAAGAAGAAAAAAAAACAAAACAAAAAACGAAGTTCTAGTCTTTCCATTCTTCTAATAAGATTCGAACTCCCGACACTTTATCGAGAAGCAAACAGCTAACCTCTCGTCTCAGGTTTCAGTAATATGACTTGCCCATTTTAAACACTTGCATATGTTGAGGTATGTCCTTGTATTTAATGTATTGTATAGTACATTTTCTTACTCCGGGAGAATGAGAGAATCACCGCCTTAAGTAACATGGGGTGGGGGGGGGGGGGCATTTTAATAGGCCTACACTTAATATGAAACATCTATAAGGAATGAATTGGTTTTAACGCCTGTAAACGAAAAATGCAGAAATGAAATCTTGAGAGCTCGAATGTAAAAAATTAAAATATTTATTTATTTAATTTATGTATTTCTATATTTATTTTAAGAAATATCGGTCTGTCATTTGGAAACGCTAAGAAAGAACAATGTGCAAAATCTGGTATATTTTTTGCGCACGATTTAGAAAAAAAAATTTAGTAATGTTAAATTTGACTTTTGTCGGAAAGACTGTAACAGCGGATACCCGTAGTAGCGCCTGTCCCGTGTGTAGCAGCGCCGGGCTGCCAACAGTGGCTGGCTGGGAGTGGGCTCGCCTTGGCTGGATGGAGGTGTTTGGTGCGTAATGATGTTGATGTTCAGTGCTTGGCTTGTCTCCTCTTCACTGCAACAGGCGCGCTCGACCCGTGGACCAAACTGAATACAGTACAAGGATTAGTCGAGGTATTCGAATGACATTGTTGTAACCTTGTCTCTATAAACACCAGGGTGATTGATTAAGATTATTATAAAACTATCCTCTCTGTTGTGTTGTAATGTGAAATCCCTTGAGAGAAACGGGGGTGAGGACAGTGTTACTTCACCCTGAAAAAAACTGTGTGGTCAGTTTATGTATTTCTGTGATGGCGGCGACTGTGTGGCGTTTGTTTTCATACTTGAAGTATTTTTAGGTGGTTTCGCAGAAATTCGAACCTGTTACTCAGTGTTAGTGGTGGTGAATAGGCGCTGTTTGTCACCGGGTCTATCAATCATCAGAATTCATCTACAGTTGTTATTGATAATCTTGTGATTTTACTTTGCCTCTTTCATGTAGAAGATTTTTATTATTTATTTATTCACTTCTAAAAGAGATATCAGAACAGAATCGAATGTGAGCCGTTGGCAAATTTTGTAATTGCATGCAGCTTTGAGAGTCAGGTTTCTGTGCAAAACAACATTGTTCTTTAAGTTAAACAATGAACTCTGCTTTCTTAGGCATAATTATGTCTGTTTTTGTTTTTGCTTTCTTTAAAAAAAAAAAATAATAATAATAAAGTTCTGCATATTATACTTTCATTCCTCTATTTACAACCCGTCCACTGCTCCAGATGTGAGCTATAGAATTAGAATCACAGTATAATGGTAACATGATTGCATTGGGCGGTGTGTCATTATGTATTTGTTTATTTATTTGTTTTCGCTCAGAAACGAAAAGTAGTGGAGTGGCTTTTTTCTTACTTCTCTGGCTGTGCCATTCTTTTCTTTCTTTCGTTCGTTCTTTCTTTCTTTCTTGTCAGCAGTTCTGGACAGAAAATCCACCCACACGCCCCCCCCCCTTTTTTTTTTTTTTGTCCCATGTCTTTTTTTTTTTGTCGTTCCCCACACTCGCATTGCTGATAAACAACTGTGGTTTCGATTCAGGCGTTGGCTCTCGTCTCGAGTACACAATCGAGCAGACAGCGAATCGAAACCAGTGCGTGTACAGTATGTTATGTCGTGTATTGTCTAGTCCGTGTTCATTCTCGCAGGTAGTCGTAACGGCCCTGTCTGGATGTTTCAACGAGAAGACGAAGGGCAATAAACGCCGACAAGAACGAACGGACGGACGAACCAAACCAGCCGATTAATTTATTAAAGGCTTGATAGCTGTCAACTCAACTACCTGTGTCGTGTTATGTGTGGGTGTGTGTGTATGTGTCAAGTCGGTCAGGCCTGTTTCAGACGTGTTGTAAGTGTGTAGTGGTGGCCCAAGGCAGCTTGAGCGGAGCTTTCCCAGCGCCGGTCAGTCAATCAGTCAGTGACTTGTTGCGTAGGGTTGTGTCAGTTATATGGACGGCAGTGGTCGAAACGAAACAGATCTCGGAGGGCAACAAACCACTGGCGATAGACCAACCGAATCATCACTGCTAGATCTAGATCTGCTTACGAACTAGACTAGATCTATATCTTAAATAGTTATAGACTTACTAGATCTAGATCTAGGTACTATCATATCATGCAAGGGTATGGACTTCGAGAGACTGGATTTTAGATCTGTTTGATTCAGGAATCCGAGCCTACACTAGGTTAGATTCTACATTACCCCCGACAGCGGGTTGGACAGAATTGCTGACATACTTCCACTGGTGAGTTATCTATTTCATTTTTCTCTTGACAAAACAAACAAACAGACAGACAAATATGTTCCCCTCATGATGTGCTATTTCAGGAATGTCCAGTGACCGGCTGCAGAGCCATGGTGGCGGAAATTCATGAAATTTATATCTAGATCTAGATCGCAGCTAACTATACAACTGTATAGTTATAGCTCGCCGTCCAAGGGGAACATTTCTGCATGCTATAGGTCTACAAGTAGCTAAATTTGGATGTAATTGTTTTCAATTCCAACAGGTTTCTGCAACAGGGTTTGTTAGGCTGGCTGGGTTTGATAGGGGGGAGGAGGATGGACTAGAGTGAACAATCTTTACATTTCAACATTCCAGCAAAAGTTATGCTGTTCTTCCCCCCCGCAGAAAATTACAGCAGGCCGTAGGCCATACTTGTTCAACATGGGTAATGTCAGTATAAAAGGCATTGCAACAGCAGGAAAGGACAGCCAACCTAAATACTTGTCATTTCTGCACCGGTGCAAAAGACTGTTTCAACTGCCTACATGAATGAAAATGGTGGAAGCAGCGGAAGTGGAAAATAGTAGTAATAGTAGTTGGAATAATAGTAGTAGTAGGATGATAGTAATGGTAGCTATCGTGATGGTAGTAGTTATAGTTTGTAATGGTAAATGTAGTGGTAGTCGTGATAGTGGTAGTGAAGTAATAGTAGTAGTGATGGTGTGATAGTAATCGTAGTAGGTCTAGTAATAGTAGCGGTGGTAGTAGTAGTAGTAGAAATAGTTGTAGTAGTAGTAATAGTGGTAGTAGTAGTAGATGTAGGACATGTAGATCTGGTAATAAAAGATTTCAACATTTCAGCCGACAAAAGACATCTCTCCATTTATTTACAATCCTGTCCAGACTATGTTACCTGTAGAAAAATCTTCTTGTCTGAAATGTGCGATAGTTTTCAGTCGGCAACGGTTGTACTTGATCTAGATTTAGATTTACTACAAGTTGAAAATATGTGCATCCTGTGCCGGATGCATATTTCACATACACACGTATGATGGGCAAGTTTGCCTGCAATCCATTGTCTCACAACAGAGAGGGGGATGTAGGGAGTTGGACAGGAAAGGGGGTTGGGGGGGGGGCATTTTTGTAACGTATCTATGACAATGGATAATATTTAATATATTCCTGTTGATGATGTCAATATTGGTCCATGTGCACACGCCCACACTGTGGAACTTTAACTCTTATAATGTCAGGGCATCGATCTGGTCAAAAACTTTGGTTTTATTCTGTATTATTGCTTCCAATGTCCTTTCCCAGCAGCATACAACTGGACATATCAGCAAGATGTATTTGTAAGATCATCGTCAGACTGGAAATGCCATTTCTCAAACTTGAATATCATTGATTGACGATCATGACACAAGTCAGATTTATGCCAGTAAATGTGACTGATACCTCCTGGCATTGCTGAGCACGAAAGCTGTCAGATAACGCCATTAGATAAAAAGAAACGCGTCATTACAATTATCATCTTTGCCCTCCTTACATAAGGCGCATATCATTACCAACGTCTCTGGGTGAGATTAAGGTACGTTTGAAAAGTAATTGTTGTTACCTAAGATTAGGACGGAGTAGTGTAGGACTGAAAAAAAAAACAAAACAAAAACAAAACAAAACAAAAACAAAACAGAACAAGGCTGACAGGATTATCCAGCATTGTGTTTTAAGTATGTTGAGGCTAAAGTTTTGGAATGGTGGGCGGGCGGGCAAAGGAATGCCATGGCCGAAGAGCTAGGCGTCTGCTCCTCGGCAAGAAACATGGGGCGGCGTTCGAATACTATTCACGCGCAAGCACTCATGACTACACATCAATTCGCGACAACGAGACAGAGCCACAATGGACCACTTTCCTCTGAGAATCTAGTTCACACTTTGCATATTTAGAAGATGATCGCAGAAAAAGCGAACTTTTACATACGCCCTTTTCTGAGATGGCCACTTCATGTGTTAATGGAATGGAACCATAATGGCGTAACTCAGGAAATGACATGTGGTATGATTTTTTTTTTTCTCAATATTTTAAAATTGCTAAAGATGACGTATACTTTATCCAATGACTGTATGACATTGATGATAGCATATTCATTAAATAAAACCATAATGACACACCTCGTGATATGACTTGTGCCAGACACATTTTTTGTTTTAACCCTTTGTCAGAACATAATGTCTTCAAGCTGTTGTCTCATCTGAGATAGAATGGGTGATCTTTGTCTGGAGTTGAGGGAGAGATCAGATACTCGATAGTGGTTCTGAGATTTGACCATTTCGCCGCGGGAAAGTTGCCAAAACTAAGTCTAAGGATTCGAAGTGGTCGTCAAATTTCTGATGATAGCCAAGCGGGCAGTGAAAAAGTTGAGATTTTGTTTATTTGTGTATTGATTTTTCATCTCATTGTCTCAAAAATGCTGAACAAGACTTGTGTGCACCACAGGAGATAGAATCGAATTCTAATGATCGAAATCTCTTTGAGATCAGCTTTCACTATCACACCTACGCCAAAATATAAGAGCATGCATGGTGAAAACGGGTAACTTCGAAAGCATGGGGTGATCCACACAGGAAGCTGCATGTTTACTTTATAGCCGTCTGTTGATTTCGATGTTTGTTTGTGTTGGGGTTTAACGATCAGCACGATCACAGCCATACTGTGCCCAACACGGTAAGATATGTTTACACGTCAAGAAGAAGAGAGGAAAGAGAGCAGGACAGAAGACAGGAGCAAGGAGAGAGAAGAGATGTCCAAATTATAGACCCGTTTTGATATTCCTTGTATAACTCGTAAATGCATCGCCCATACGGTATCATACTTTATTTATGCTTGGATCAATCTCTTTGACATGCAGACGTATCTCACCGTGCTGAGTACAATGTAGCCGTAATCGTGCTGGTGTGCCGTTAAATCCCGACACAAGCAAAACTCCCTTTCACACAAAGATCAAAAAGACATTACTAGTTCTAATTTAATCTTTGTGTTGTACTCAAATCAGGAGTGCAAATGCAAGCTCTGCGATAGGGATGGGAGGGGTTGGAGTTTTGGATACCACATCCCCGAAAGTGGACTTTGGACATGTCGAGGCTTCAGTTCAAAATTATTCTTCTATCACCTATTTTTGTAATTTTGAGAAATTATGCTTTTGAACTTTTTATTCTACCTGTAACATAGAGAATCTGCAATAGACAATCATAAAGTGTGGCTTGCATTGTCCAGGTACATTCTCAGCCACAATTAGGGAATGAGTACATGTTGAGTATCGGTGAACTTAACGCTGAATTTCTAGAAAGTGGAGATAGAACACTTGTGAACTGAATGAAGTGACGATGTATTTGTTTTAGTTGTTGTTATAAAGGCAAAGCAGGCCTTTTGGTGCCATAGAAGGGTGTGTGAATTTAAAAAAAAAAACCGACAGGTTTTTGAATCTTTATATCCTTCCATCCCCTAGTGGGAGGACCGGCGAGTCAAACTCGCAACCTCACCAACGTGAATTGTTTTCACCACGAAGCAGGCGCCAAACCACATAACCACGACGACCCCCGTTCAGGTGTCCCGTCTGAACCGGTCCATGGTGACCCGTGACACCTCTCCTCGTCCTACTGCTGCAGACGGGACTTAATGGCTCAGTTGTTTAACCTTATCTCAGTCGGGCGTAAGATTGAGACTTGGTGATGTAGGACGTCTTTAGCTCCAACGAAAGGCTAAAGGTTTGCAGTTGAAGGGAGTGGGGAAGGGGGGGGGGCAGGGCATGGTCGGTAGAGCCGACTAAAGAGGCTAACCCCATAGCTGTGACAAAAACAGGGTGCAGTGGTGCGTAACATTAAAAAAAAAGCGGATGAAAAAACGACCAAGTACCATTTCCAGTCCTTATCTAAACACATACGCTTTTTCATAAAAACCTCCTCTATCCTTTCCCAGTCTCCTTTCACTCCCTGTAGACTGCTGGGCTCTTAAATCTTCATATCCCCGTAACTCAACATACCGCAATAATTTTGGCCACTGTACGCTTCAGTGCAGCCATTAAGATGGGTTGGTCAATCAGTCAGTCAGTCAGTCAATTAGTTAATCACATCAGTCACGTCAGCCAGTCAGTCACGCCAGTCAGCCAGCCAGTGAGTGAGTCTGCCAGCTAGTCAGTCAGTTAGCCAGTCAGTCAATCAGTCAACATGAAAATTGAAATGAGTCAGATATAGAATGAGTCTCGAGGACCAGGTCTGTCCTTTCTCCTCAGAGCTGCATCTGGTCAGACACACGCTTTGGACTCGCTTTTCCAATCATCGTACAATGTAGTAGTTTTCATGCTCGTAAAGTATTACATTTAGTTTGTATTGTCATTTCTTGCACATGACTAGGGCTTGAGATGCTGCATGATATTATCGAAACCTCGACATTGCAGCTCTTTCCAGTGACATTTTAGGGTTTAGAATCTCTGATTCCGCCTTCATGCAAGGCTTAAGCAGACGCGTTTAACCATCATCGTCGTGAAAGTATGAAAATATGAACGTGCAACAGTCCCGTAATCGTGCTGATGTGCCCTTAAATCCCAACACAATCAAACAAACACACAACAAACAAGCAGACGCGTGCAATCAGAGCCACCAGCCCGACGTCGCCTGACAGAAAAAAGGCCAATCGACTGAACTTTTGCGATTGGCGTCGTGGTCGACAGGCTGCACGCAGACAGGCCGTGCACTTTTTTTTTAAAAAATGTTTTTTCTGTTTTTCCCCTCTTAGCCAGAAAGATTGGCAGTTCTGAAATTCATTTTTCCTGAAAAGCGATTCAATTTTGCCAAGAAGAGAGGCCTTGAGAAATGGTCGAATTCTCTGGAACCCGAGAAATAGATAAGAGTCGGCCGTGGTCGCCTAAATTCAGAGGATCAGTAGACAATGAACAGTATCATCATTGGCGCGGGAATATATTCGTTATGCAGTACGGACCAGCCGTAGAAGACCTTGGGCTATCGGAGTGTGATTGTGAAGAAAGGCAATCGTTTCGGTGCCAGAGAGAAAACAGAAAGAGGAAGTGAAAGAATTGACTGTATTTTTAATGTGAAGACAGTAAGATAAGATATGATTTTAATTAGAAAAATTGTATTTGTCCTCAAAAGGAAATGCCATTATAGTTGACGAGATACAGTATATGTGTGGCCTTTCTAGAAAAAAAAAAAAGTGCATTCAAATCCCAAAAATCCTACAAGATCCTGCCTACAACACCACTTGTAGTCTTATGGCTTATGATAATGCAAAAGATGTAAATGTTAAAAACAAACACATACATTAGACGAGGAAAATGAATGAAGGCCAAAAGCACAGATAAGGATTGGGTTGTTTTAATCTGTAGAAAAATTCAAGTTGAACCGATTCCAGTAATGGTAATACAAATTGCAGTTCACAAGTCAGTAATTCCAAAGTCTTAACTTGAGCCTTAACAACAATGTTCATAAATTTTCAGTGTTGTTGGATGCCAGCATGAGAGTGTTTATCCCATAATCCTTTGCATCAAGCTTCATCCACCACCTGCACCAACTCTACCAAACTCCTCCCAGACGTCCACATATCGCGGGCCCAGCTCTTTGTTGCGCTGTCTCCACATATGGACTATTTGGAGACATATTATGTCATGTGAAAGAGGGATAGTGAATCTACCATATAATTTATTTTACCGATCACTTGCCCTAACAGGTAGATTTTGAGAACCATTTTGTCCTATCTCCTATGAGCAAAAGCAGTTGCTAAACATAAAACACCAGTTTTCTCAAAATGCGAAAAATGGAGATAGAGCAACAGAGAATTGAGCTCACGACATTTAAGACACATTCAATTTATTGGCAGACAAAAATATACTAGAATCAGAACAAGACAGACTCAAGTAACATCGCCCCAGCTTGAGAAGTGTATCGCTGGAGGCAGAAATGGATTTATGACAACACTAACGATTAGTTTTTACATGCAACAAATGCTCATTTCTTTTGGAATGTTTCTAGTGATTATAAGAGTCTTTCAGAATTGTGTGAAGCTTTGATATATGATATACAGGCTTGTTGATAAAGGGTGTCGATGTTACAATGATTTCCTTTAGCAATTTTTGTTCACCTTAGTATAGTATGATTTGTTCTTGTGTGTGTTCTGTCAGTCTCACCATGAGCGACAGCGGCAATAGCAGTAACAACAACGTCAATAACAACAACAACAATTGACTGGCAGCTTTGGTAGCACTTAGCAAACTAGTATGGCGTCACATCGTGAGACATCATCATTGTAATATCATTATGGCAGTTCACGTCCACCAGATACGTGACTCAACATCTGGGCTGGCCAAAGGCAAAGGCAAAGGCAAAAGAAGCCATTTGTGAAATGAACAATTATCCTAAACTTTTGGATATTTCAAGAGCCCTGATCACTGATGGCTTCACGATCAGTTATAAAGATCTGCCAAATGTTTAGCATTTCTACATGGAGTCTCCGTGGCTATGTGATTTGGCGTCTGCTTCGTGGTGATAACAGCCCACATCTGTGAGGTTGTGGCCGGGATCGAGATCCTCCTATTGGGGGATGGAAGGACACGAAGATAAAAAACTTCCATTTTTTCAGTGACTCAACGGTCACTTGGCTTCCTCTGGATAGGGAAGCCCGACGTCTAGCCTTCTCGGATAAGGGCGAATATATTTCTAAGATCCCGTGTGTAGTTGCACACATTAAAGAACTCTCGGCAGTTCAAAATTGAAGAGAGGCGAAGTGCCGCTGTTCAGGCAAAATTTCTAAATTCCAAATTTCTACCCACACACATCTCACAAAAAAAAAAAAAAAAAAAGGGCAGTCTCGTAATGTAGAGATAATCCAACTTGCTAAGGATTGAAAGACTTAAGAAAAGCAAACAAGCATTTCTACAATAGACCATTCTTACTTAGCTGGATGGCTCTAGCTCTCCGTTGCCAGAGGATCGTTGCAGTTACTTTTCTAAACTTAAGTTTCGACTTCTCAAAATCGTCCATCTGTCTCTGAAGTCTGGTCTTTCAGCAAGTCTGATCTTCACCAATCACTTCTTTGATGACTCTTAGAAAAGACTGCTATGATAAACTTCGACATTTCCCCCTCCTTGATGAGGCATGGCCGGACGCAGCAGGTCATGATGTTTCTGCTAATCGGAAGTATATTCTAGATTAAGTGAGGTCAGGGGTCACGCACATAGATAATATCAAAGAGTGATGGATGACCTTGACCTGACTGATTCTCACAGAACTCACGAGATGATAGTCGACCTCTCCTTTGCTCAGCTTTGTGAATTGACACGTAATTAGGATCAGAGACTGTGTCTTTGTCCGTTTTTTACACCACCACCTGCAACACTTTAAAGAAATTACAAAATTTGTTTTCTTTGCTTTACATCTTGAGCCTTATATGTTCACAGTTTGACAAAAGATAAAAATAAGAGAAATTAAGAACCCCCTGTGAGGGAGAGAAAGGAAAATATCAATTTAAAAAGTGTTGAATATGATGATGTCAATAATGGACAGAGGATCATGACCTTCTGCCACGCCCCCCCGGGGGCCCGGGATTTATAAGTAGGTTCTCTGCTCCAACCTGCAGGCGGTGTAAGCCCGCCATCGGTGGGATGTCTCCCATGGAGTGCCATCCTCGACATTCCAGAAGAGACATCTCTTCTCACTCTCCTTGCTCCTGTCTTCTGTCCCGCTTTCTTTCCTCCTTTCTTCTTGATGTATAAACCCATCATACCGTGTTTGATACAGTATAGCCGTAATCGTGCTGATGTGTCGTTAAACGCCAACACAAACAAACAAACCTTCTGTCACAGTCTCATATTCGTGGCTCCTTTTTTAACATTTTATACAGCACTGATCTAGTTATGCCACTTCTTTGGATATATCAACAATATCCAACAGGGCAAGCGGATAGAGGAGTAACATTGAATGTTCTTTGATTGAGAGGATCCCAGTATTTTGTTTCCCATCCTTTACAGTCCGGTTTCAGTGACCTCTGACCACTCCTCCTGCCGAAGGGGAGATTCCGAAGAGGTCTATAGACTGGTATGTTTTCTAGTAAAAATGCTCAGATGTGTCTAATAGTGGAACACAAGATTTCGGGAAAAACCCAACGCGGAAGTACGCCAGACGTTTTCCTATGCCATTAAATCATGAACACTACTCAGTACTACTATTATTTGGAGGGCATCTAGGTTCAGTAGACGCACAGTGAGGAGTTTTAGTCATAAAATTTCCTACCCACCGGAACCAAGAAGTGAGTCAAACCAAGAAGTGAAGCAAACTTGTGGCCGAGGCAAAGCCGAGGACATGGGTTGATGGAATTTCCTGGGATGTTGGTGAATTCTATTGTTTTCACATAAGAACCGTCCCATGTACACAAATCGCCACCGCTCATACAGACTCCTTACTCCTTACTATTGTGACCATATTGAAACCGGACTCTAGCATTTGCCAGAATGGGCCTTTTATTTTTGTTTATTTGTTTCAGCCACGTAGATTGCTTCCCTTGGGCGAGTACAAGAGATATACTATAGAGCAAGCACTGCAAAGAAGGAAAACATCACGTTTGCTCCTGTTATTTTAAACATGTGGGAAATATGACAAAAGTGATCACAGTGAGAAATAAATATTTTCATCACAAGGTGAATTTTTCAAAATTTTTCATGACTCAAGTTTCTAAGAAGAAGTGATTTGTTTCCCCCTGTATACAAGGCTTGTCTTATACCTGTGGAACTTCGCGAAGGGAAATAATTTGGCTGACGATCAAAATGGCTCATTACAGTCCTGGGGAATTCCACTTGCCAACAAGATGGCTGCCAAGTTCCAAGCTTGCGTGATGACTTGCACAGTGGACTGAGTTATCCGACTTTTCCTGACACAAGAGACCGAGATAGCGAAAGTGCGATCGTAATCATCATTAGATGGCATCGCTTCACACTTTACTTACGAAAGTCCTTAAGAGCTAAATTTGATAAGTCATTATGCTGATTATTCTAAGGCTAGAATAATTCCTCCCCCCCCCCCCTTTTTTTTTGTTCCTAGATGGGAGGGGGGGAGGGTGAATTACACCTCGATATCAATAGTATTAAACATAGGACTTCTGTATGGGCCTGTATCTGTTACGAGATGGATCATCAAACTTGACTATAGGCTATGTTTGTGGCCGGTATGGAAAGAGTTTATTCAGATCACTGAGCGAGAGATCCCGGTTATGGAAATGCTAATTAAAACCTGCCTGTAAAAATGGACACTTTGATGCCATCATCAGTATAATAATTATTCACAGACTTTGAGGTGGGTGTCCTTTGGCTTCATTTTTTTTATCACACAATTAACATGGCTTTTATACTGAGTGCTGCCGCCATATCATCTCTCCCTCTCTCTCTCTGTCTCTCTCCTCGCTCAGTAAGACGATAGCCCTTGTTTTTTTTATACTTTAGAGAGTGGCCTTTAACTGAACTGCGCAACGGTAAAGTTGTTTCTCTCTTTTTTTTTTTTTTAAAATTACGCACTTGCCAAGGCTCTTACACAAGTAATCTCTCTCTCTCTCTCTCTCTCACTCCACTCGCAATTAGTACAATAGCCCTTGGTTCTTTTGTAATATTTTAGAGAGTAGCCTTTATCTGCGCAACGGTAGAGTTGTTTCTGCCCCTCCTCCCCTCTTTCCCCCCCCCCCCCCCCCCCCCTCTCAGTGAGCACAGTTACGGTTGTTGGTTGTTGTTTTTATATTTCAGACAATATAGATCTAACTGAACAACGGTTGTCTGTGTCTCAAGGTATGCAAAGATAAAGAGTTTCTACATCTAGCTAGACCCCCCAGAGTTCAGTGTCACTGCCAGACTGACAGATAGGTAGGTCTAGCAGGATGTGAACTGTGCAAGAGTCACACCATAGCGTGATAGGTAGGATAATCCGACAATGTTTTTTGACTTTCAGCCGTGCCAAGTAGGGCACTGGCCTGACTCTGTCTGGGTTGGATCCGACCGACCCAGCGCCCGCCCGACCCAGAGAGCGATCGCGTCTGACTGGTGTTTGGTAAGAAGGCCACGACCTTGAGTCGGACGGACGCCCTGCTCTTTGAAGCAGCCACGGTGTTGCTGGGTCGTTCGTGCGTTTCCTTCGTCTGTCTGTTTCTCTGTCTCTGCCACCTCCCTGTCTGGGGCAGTGCATTGCCAGAACTACATCCACTACATACACAGGTAGTTATCAGCAATCAGGCCTACACTTAATACTTGCAGTCAACGGAAACTAGGTCTGCATTCTGTATTGGTAGAAATAACAGCAACTAGATTTACATTCTATGTTTGTAGAGTCAACAGCACTTAGATTTACCTTCTATATTGGCAAAATTAGCAGCAGTAGATTTACACTCTGGTTATCTTCTATAGTGCAGAATTGGTAGTAGCAGAGTTAAGCAGCAATAGATTTATCCTCTATGGAGGCAGAGTCAGCAGCAACTAAATTTACACCTTGTACTGGCAGAGTTAAAGCAACTAGATTCACACCCTATACAGACAGATTGCAGCTACGAGAACTTGTCTCTATGCAGGCAGAATTTGCTGTTTGAGGCAGCAAATGCCCACTTTTTGGAGAACATTCTAAGTGAATAGATAAAGCGAGTACATAGACGCTGGGAATAGATGGAGGTGGAGACCGTTTTCTAAATAAGTGAGATTACCTTGGTACCAAAGTGTTAAACATCGCCAGCGGCAGCAGATATTATGTCACCGTGACCGATGCTGAACTAAGTGGGCCAAATCAAACGGTACACCCGAGTTGTATTTGAACACCTAACGGGTGCCGTGTGGTCAGGTGTCTGCTACTCAGTGAAACACTCACTCAGTGAAATACTCACATCGTGGGTTCGAAATTTGGATCCTGCCACGGGGATGATCGGACGGATTGTTTTCAGTGAGCGACTCAATGGTCCCCTGACTTCTTGGGTAAAGAAGCCCGATGCATAGCCTTTTGAGATAAGGACAGATATATTTTTGAGATCCCGTGTTTACGTTACTCACGTTAAAGGATCCCTGGCAGTTAGAGGTCAGATAAGAGTAGGCGGAGATGATGCTGTCCTAGCAAAATTTCCAAATTCCAAGTTTCTATGTACAGTACAAGAATTCTTTTCATCAAAAACCGTGCAGGCACTTAAAGCCGAGGTAATTTTTAGGAGTGAAAGGCTACATATATAAAAATTATATATATATATATATATATATATATATGAAGATTCCCAGTGGAAAAACCAGATAAGTCACATTTTTGTGAAAAACGAGTTATTACCCCGACGATATAAAGTTCACCGCTAAGATTTATAAAGCTCATCGCTAAGATTTGTTAACCAGAACAATAATTCGGAAAAAAAAAACAGGTAAGTTCCCCGAAAAAGAGAGTTTTTAAAAGGATAGACAGTGAAAAACTATGGGCTTCCAAACTTTAAATTCTGTTTTTCTTTCCTGATAGAAAATGTGACTTATCTGGTTTTTCCACTGGAGTCTTCATATATATACAGTTGTACACACACACACACACACACATAAAAAATATATATATACAAGCCCAGAACGTTTTGATCCAAACCGCAGCATTTTCTTCGGTTGATAAGTTAAAAGGCGTTAGCTACTGCACTGCAGGGGATTACTATGGTTGATCATCACGAATGCGTTTCCAGCGCTTGTCAGAACAGTCATCTCCTGTAGACGTGGAAAATGCGTGGGGGACTTTAAAATGAATAACTGGGAAAAAAAAAAACATTACAGGAAAACAGAGCCATCTGCTTGTGTATTGGTAACATTTTCGTGTCGTCGTCACGCTATTCTCGGGCTTGTTGATGATTGAACAGTCAATCTCTGTAGAGGTAAGATAGATAGAACAAATAAATGAATGAATAAATAAATAAATAAATACAGTTTGCAGGTAAGTAAATAACTAAATAGTTAAGTAAATAAATTAAATGTATAAGTAGACAAAAGATAGACACATCAAGAATGAATGAATGAATGAATGAATGAATGAATGAATGAATGAATGAATGAATGAATGAATGAATGAATGAATGAACGAGCGAGCCAGCCAGCCAGCAAGGAATGATAGTGTGAATTTAAAAAATGAATCAAACCAACGCATTAAACAAAACAGCAACAGCCAAAAAATAAAATAAACATGAGATACATGAAAAACTTCAAAGAATGTGAAAGCGATCCCCTGTTGACTCGCGTGTCGTGTGAGGCTCGTGTTCGGAAGTTCACCAGACCGGAACGCTTATCTCGGCCGGGCGTCTCCGCCAGTGACCCACTGCGAACTTGGCCGTTTGTTCCCTTTCTGCGCGGCACGCGGCACACGTTACCTTCTGTTTACGCATTTCGACCTCCTGCGGGTGGTTTATCATGGCAGGTCTTGTGCTTTTAATTATTTTGTTTGGATGGCGTAGACGAGGGCAGAACGACACTAGGAATAATAATTAATGCTCATCCAACCGGGAATTGAAACAGGCCAAAGTTTGCCTTTTTTTTTTCTTCCGTTGTTTTTCTTTTTGTTTTCTTTGTGTGCATGCCTGTGTGCTGTCTGTTTCTTTGTTTCTGCCTTTCTTTCAATTCTTTCTTTCTTTAAATTCTTTTTTTAAATTCTTTTTCTTTCTTTTTTTTCTTTCATTCATACTGTCTTTCTTCATATATTTATCAGTTGTTTTTTTTTAAATGACAATGCAGAAATTTATATTGTTAGACCTTCCTTTCTATTAGATTTAATTTTCCCTTGAAATCCATGAACGTGACCGACGAAGGAGCATGCAAGAAATCTTGGAATTTTTTTTTTGTTTTAAGTGGCTAACACTGGAATACAGTGCGTTCTTTGTGTGTATGTAGTGTTTTTTTTTCTTCAGTGAGGTGGCAAAAATCGACCTTACTGACTTCTCCTTCAGCTGTGCGATGCGCGCGTAAACTGCTTTATTAAAATATGGTAATTGTGGCCACTGGAATTAGCGCTGTGGAATTGGGGAGTAGAGGTCGGAAAGAGGGAAGGGGGGGTGCGTAAATATATTTGGGGAGTGGGGGTCGATAGGGAGGAGGGGAGGTGGGGGGGGAGGGGGAGGAAACTTATTTACATGTACATTTTTTGGGGGGAGGGGGTTAAAAAAAAAAAGAAGGGAGGGTCGAGATGGGGCTGGGGATGAGGATTTTTTTTTTATAATGTATTTTGGGAGTGGGAACACAGCAACATTATTACATTACCACCACCACCACTTCCCACCGCCACCAATAAATAGCGTCACCATCGTCACCACTACTAACATCATCATCATCAACAACCGTATTCAAAGAGAGTAACAATAAAACATATTCAAAGAGTAACAATAAAACATATTCAAAGAGAGTAACAAAAAATATTCAAAGAGAGTAACAATAAAACATATTCAAAGAGAGTAACAATAAAACATATTCAAAGAGAGTAAACATATTCAAAGAGAGTGACAATAAAACATTCAAAGAGAATAACAATAAAACATTCAAAGAGAGTAACAATAAAACATTTTCAAGGAAAGTGACAATAAAACATTCAAAGAGAGTAACAATAAAATATATTCAAAGGGAGTAAGAGTAAAACAAAACCGAACTAAACCGTAAAAACGTACATAATGGGCTGTTTTGGAAGTTACGGCTCATTGGCCAGTATTTGCCACTTTTAGCTGTCGGTGGTGACCTGGAAAATTACCGAAATGGCTGCTCGTTCATCTTTTTGCTCTCTTTCTCTCCCCTTTCCTCCCCTTTCCCCCTTTCCCCTCTTCTCTCTTCCCCTCCATCTCTCTTTTTCTCCCAGCAAGAGCCTGGCGAAGGATGGCGTCACGCGATGTACGGAACGCGCTCGGTCATATTTTGTGACGGAAATGTCAAAAGGGAAAACTCGTTATTGTTTTTTTTTTTCCTCGTGCACGTTATTTTTGTACCCCAGGAGAAAAGTTGCTAAAGTGAAAATGCAAAAAACGAGTAATTAAATAAAAAAAAAATGGGTGGAGTGATCTAATAAATGAGCCATTTGGACCGTCAGCATAAGACAAGCATTGTAAAAACAAAAAAAAAAAAACAACAACAACAAAAAAACCCCATTTTTCTGTTGTTATTTGAAACATGATGTAGTAGAAAATTGGGAAAAATTTGCCTTGGAAAGCGGGCGACCCGAACCTTGGTTACACATGATCTAAACCAGAAAGAATGCAAGTAATCATTAATGTATGATTGTGGTGGGCCAAAGCTGTCTGTATCGAAAACAAACAAAGCAAATAAATAAAGACACAGACGAACGAACGAGCAAAGCACCGATGGTCAGAGATAGATTTATGTTTCTTTGAGTTTTGTTGTGGGGGGGGGGGGGGGGGGGGGGGGAGGGGGGGGGGGGGGGGGGGGGGGGGGGGGGGGGGGGGGGG
>JBCEWB010434831.1:0-20106 GCA_039654565.1 Peronia peronii | reverse complement strand
AGACATAGACAGATAAACGGACAGAAAGACAGTCAGACAGACAGATAGAAAACAAAACAAAAGAAACAAAAAAAAATCGATTTAGTTCACATGCATTTCTACATCTCACATCCAATTCTATGATATTATAAAATAAAAAAAAAGGGGGGGGGGGAGTAGGGGAGGGTTCTCAGAACTTTCTTTTCCAAATCCTCTAAGAAGTGACAGGATTTCATTTTTTTTCCTTTTTTTTTTCCCAAAGAAACCAAAATCTAAATCAGGTTTGCCTTAATTTTAAACCCCGGTGAAGCTGGCTTTGCTTCGGCAGAGCGTAGAGCAAACGAAGCTTCTCATGGCCGACCCTTAGACTCTCGCTGTTCTCTATTTTACCAAATGAAACACTCTTAGTGTAGTTCTTTTTTCCACAACTTATATCACCGTAGCAGATGAGCCACTTGAAGCTTAACAATATCTTGCACCAAACCCCGCCCCTTTTCGTTGCCTAGGGTTCGTTTTGACCCGACCCAATTTGAGAATAGAAACCTGACCTAAATTTCGGAAATCGGGTCATATCTCGACCTCATTTTCCCACGTGACTTTGGAAAGAGGGGAGGGGGGGGGGGGGGGGAGAGAGAGAGAGAAAAGAAAAGGGTAAAAGATAAAAGCGAAAAGAAAAGAGATTGAAAAAAAAAAAAGGAGAGTGGGGAGGGTGAAACCAAACGCCTCCAACCTTATAGACGGCGAGGGAAAATACATGTATACGTATCAGTCCCAGAGAGTCAAAGGCCTGCGAAATCATGTTAATGACGGTCCACGAGTCATCGCCTCTCAATAGGGAACGACACTGATACTATATTATGGGAAGTCAACAGTGGCATTAAATCACCTTCGCGCACTCGGCTACCACTGGAGACACCTCGTTGCTAAGACAGTTCGTTGAGGGAGATAATGAGAAACAACTACAATACTAATGTATAAATAGCTCGGCGCCGAATCGAGGCGAAAGCGAGAGGAGAGAGAGAGAAGGCGCTTTCTGTACTGGTGTTGAATATCGGGCAATATCTGGGTAATTAAAACCGCTGTCCTGTGCCTGTGATTTTTATCTTGCTCTGGTTTTCTGGGTAATTTTACAGTACCACAGTCCGAATGTATCTACATGAAGATAGCATTACAATATAACTACAACATATTAGGCGAATTTACTACATTATGCTCTTTTCGCTGCTATAATACGGATGTCTAACAAAAATACACCCACTATTAATGGTAACAACAACATTCTTTATTGATTTAGAAACAAAGACTAATGATCACATGCAAACAAAAGTTCATGCTTAAAGTGACGACCCTTTGGACACCTCGTAAATAATACTCTCGGCACAATAAACTGATGAATGCATATTATACAAGTATTATATTTATATATATGAATATATGAAATAATGCAATGACACCCAGAAGCTCTCCACCCCCTCCCCCTCATATATTGTAAAAATCATCTCTCTGTTTTCTTGGTATATATATGAGAATAATATTATAAATTACTTTGACCTAAAAGATCTCAAATATCCGCATCTTCCCCTTCCTTCTTTTCACCACTATACTTTGCATAGTCCCACTCCCTTCTCCACCCTCTCTCTCTCTGCATCATTCTATTATCTTAAGGTCATTGTATCTCATTACGGTAAACAACTACCCGTGCCCTTTCAGAAACACATGAATTTATAAGGCTGACAAAGAACCACCACCTAGTACAGAAATACAACTAAAACGACTACCTGAGCAAATACTGAGCACATCTGAGAACGAGAACAGGACTGAAACAAATTCGAGTTTTAAAAATAATTATTATCACTATCTGGCAATTTATTATAACATTATAAATCCCCAATCTTCATCTCTCATGCCCTCTCATCTTGAAGTTCTAATCCATGATCCTGGCTTGGCTATGCCATCAGCTCGTTGCCTACAGTTCCATCCGTTTTTAGTACATGTAGCCCTTCAATCCTAAGACCGCAGGATTATCTCGGCTTAAGGCGTTTGTCCAGTTTGGTAAGAAGAATTATTGTCGGTGGAAATTTGGAATTTAGACATTTTTGCCCGGACAGCAGTGTTTCCATCTACTCGTCATCCGATTTTTAATTGCCAAGGGTTCTTTAACGTGCGTAACACACATGGAATCTCCCAAATATATTCGCCCTTATACGAGAAGGCTAGACGTCGGACTTCCCTACCCAAGAAACCAGGGGATCGTCGAGTCACTGAAAAACATGCAGAGTCTAATACCACCAAACATTTTTTCGCCGAGGAGCAGACGCCTAATCCCACGACAAGGCGACCTCTTTGCCCCATCCTTCACCTCTGCCAGAATATAATACACCACCGACATACACCGTAACACATTCATGTTACACTCGAGACACGACACTGACCTCCTCCTACCAACTCTGACGACACGTCTTTTCCTTCTCCCTGATAAGGCTATTTCGGGAAAATCGCGATTTAGCTTTGTTATTTCTTTTCATAAATGGGCAACGAAATGCAGTTCTACAAGAATGACATGCAGTAGGCTGTCTTTTCAACTTGCGGAAAATTATATTTGAATACATGAGGAAATTGTTGAACGTTCATTAGTTGATTTCTGTACCTTTCGGTGTGCCGCTGTTGGCGTTACTATATCGGGATGTCAGACTATTGACCGTGCTTTTCGTGTAAGACTATTAGACGAGGAAATAGTTCGATTGTGATTTTATAACGAGTGTTTAGTCAGACCCTGTCCGTACTTCTCTCCATCCTCCAGCTCTCAATCCATTCAGCGAACATCACACGATTCAACATCTGCTGCGGTAACTAGCGGATCCCCTGGAACCATCACGGGGAGGCAAGCAGCTCGTGAGAGGGAGGGCAAGGGACAGCGATAACCTCGAATTAGCTCATTACAGGCTTGTACCCCAGAGACTCTCCATTTCTGCACGCCTCCCCTCCCCCCTTACAAACCCTCCATCGTGTTTAGCCTCTACATATCTATGTTTTACTCCACACCCAAGTTTTGCTTCCTGGTCTGATATTACTCGTTGTATTTAATGTTGTTATGGAGTTTACAATTTGCTAGGAAAAGGCGTGTATCTCTTTCATTTATTTAATTAATTATTTATTTATTTATTCATTTATTTATCTGAAATCATGTACAGTTATGTGTAAGAAAACTGAGCATCATTGTAAGGCCTATACACATTTCTTTTCTTTCTTTCTTTTTTTTTTTTTTTTAGATTCCTTATGACTAGACTCAAACTTAGTGTCCATACTGCAACACGGGGGATGTAATGAAAAAATCATAACCTCTCTTTTCTGAAACTGGGATCTGATCACTTAGTACAGTCTGCATTTCCACTACTCGTTAAAAATGCCGCATGAAAGTTGATAACAGGTGAAAGCTATGCTAAAGCTATGCTAATAACATCGTGGACTAACGAGGTAAAGTGTGATGCTATTGCTAATGATGAAACTTGAGCGTCATTTCCCAACTTTTCTTGAACTCAATCCCGAAGCCCTCACACCAGTTTTCCTCTAACCATACAAAAATCACGCTTGACTGGACAATAACTTTATTGATATATAGCAATATCGACTCAGCAGATCAAGTTCTTGCATCTGATAGCCCGTGATGCCAGATATCCCAATCCAGCCTTGCCAATGACACAGCCCTTAAAAGGGAATGAACATGCTATTCTAATGTTCAAATGGATGAATAAGTTTTTTTTTTCTTTCACAGAAAATTGGTTCCTCAAGTTGTTGTTTTTTTAACTCAATCCCGAAGCCCTCACACCAGTTTTCCAGAAATGAAGTCCGCACAGAAATAAATGAACGTTCTTCAGTAATGAAGGTCACGTCTGGATTAGCAGTTTGAAAATCAAACGCAGGGCTCTAGAGAGACTATTTTGCGATATTCTTGAGGCGTGACAGAATATTTTTCTTTAACAAAATCAACAGACATTGATAGAGAACGATATCAGTGACACAGGAGGACTGATTTGATGTTATGGGCCCGAATATCTAACTACAAAACTTGGCCTAAACAACATTCGCGCAGACAGTGTAGCTGATACTGGCAATTACTGACCCCATAGTGCGTGACTTTCTATGTAAATCCTTTCCTTTTTTTTTTTTTTTCCCCACTGATGGGCTCGGCACAAATTAACCTAATTAAATTTTAAAAGAAAAGCTTCTTGGGTCGATCGTTAAATCAAATGAATGTTTTATTTCTGGGACAGAAAACTGGGTGACCTCAATTACCTGGACACACCTTTACAGTTTCATTACATGGTCTTCGTTTAATCCAAAAAATGTCCACAGAAACTGCTGGAGAGAGAACGTTCCCATAGCCGTACTAACGTTCGTGGGTAAGAAATAATAGTTTATGCCATAACGTGACACATAATAATGCGTGCTGTATTATTATCACATTGTGCACTGTCTGTCACAGAATTCCAGTATAAAGTGTGATAAGCATGTCTTTTTTTTTTTTCTTTTTCTTTTTTTTAGATCGGTCCCTCGATTTTCTGGGGTTAAAGACGTCATTAAATAAACTACTTCTAGAGTTCCATACATGCACAGGCCTCACTGGGAAGCAAGAACTGGATGTAGTAGGTTAGAAATTGCTATTTCTAAAGGACTTGGACATTACAAATAAACTGTAATGATGTTCAACAACCGAGCAAATAAGACTATATATACAGGGGGGAAAGTATTGCAATTATATATAAAGGTGGAAAGATATTGCGAATCCATTTATATTATCAGTGCCGGAGGGGAGGGGGGGAATCTTCAGGGTTTTTTTTTTATTTTATTTTATTTTCACAAAAATAAAACAAACAAGCGGCAGTCATCAGCTGCAATATAAGACAGGCACCACAGCTGTTTCTCTGTCAACCAACGTTAATTTTACAGCCGTGCCAATTTCAGTACTGAAAACTAATTAGAATCTAGTTAGTTGTACTGACGGCCAATCTTCCATTTCTCTACACAATAATGAGCCCAAAGCTGCTGAGTGATTCATTTTCCAAAAGCTTGAAAAACTGCTATAAAGTTGCGGCTTTATCTCCTGGCAAAACTATGAAACAAAAATTTATGTTCATCCAGGTCCTCATTTATTATTGCTATTCTTTGCTACATCCCAATGTAAGCTTTGCTTGATGACAAGATTCATTAATTGCTAGTATCACACCAATATCCACTTCCAACACAGTCAGTTTCTCAGAACTATGACGGCTGAGGTTGTAAAACAGGCTACAAGCATTTTATGAATATGACACCTAGTGCTTAGACCCCAGAAGCATCTCCGGCAAAAAAAAAAAAAAGAACATTTTTCTTTAGAGGAATCAAACTCTAAGGCAATTAACTCAGTTCACAAGTTAATCCTACAGCTTGAGCCCGCCCCAACATACATATCAACTCATTATACGTGAAAGCCCTGAAAAAAAAAAAAAGCGAGCACAGCACTTCGGTGTTTTTTCGTACTACAACAGTCACAACGATTAAATTACCAATAACTGCACAAACACCCATTGTTTATATACACAAGATGTATCACAGCGTGTCTGTTTCTCCGCACATACAACACAAAGCCATCTATGCCCACATGCACACGAATCCACATTGCTAATACTGACTGACGATATATGGGTTAGTACTTGTAAACCGAATATATCTTACCAGGAAAAGTAATAAAAATAAATGCGGTAATGAAACACTGTTGGAATGAATCCACAGCTACACTAAATGCACACAATGATTAACAAGCAGAACTTGTGGTCTTTGGACAAGCATATGCAGAATGTCTCTATGAAAACGATTCGACTAGTATGGTTTGTATGGAGTTACTTAATACCTACAGAGATTTGATTTTTTATTGTATTTCTTCAAGCAAAGGTCCACGTCACAATTGTCATCGAGACGTGTGGGAATTCCCAGCCAGATGCTCCAGATAGCAGTAAGTGTAGATCTACATGTACTGGAAATTTCTGTACTGACTCGTATAGCGATTGTGTAAAATGGCACTACATGTATCACACACACATAAGCTTCTGTCAGTGTGCGTTTACAAACGCTGTAGGTGCACATGCCAAAAGATAAGAAGGACTGAAACAGACTTGTGAAGGCTGATAAGACTGAAGTGGGATAAAATCATGCTTTTACTAACAACTTAAAACACCCGTGCTTAAATGGAATCGGAAAAAGTCCAGTTTGGACAATGGGCAGAACTTACAACAGCTAGCCAGACAGGGTCAGTTCATAGTAACATTTCACCCTAAACTTGCCCCGCTGCCTCTGTGTGCGAAGGTGAGTTATGTGTTGGTGCAAGCATATTGTGTATGCCACTGAGTAAGGATACAGCCAGAAAACACAGAGCGAGGTGGGAATAGGAACACAGGGCGTGGAGAAAAAAGTGTGTTCCTGTTATAAAATGTGAAGAAATGTTTGTACGAGTGGGAACCATGGCTGTAAAAGCTATCAAATTCCTGCAGGCTAAAAATCGCACCCGCCTGTCTCTTCTTGTTGGTTTGCAACTTCGTTTATGAAATTCAAAGTGTTTATCAGCGTTTTCTCAATAGAAACACAATACATATTTACTCGCTTCAAGCCCATTCAAAGCACATGATATATCAGTGGCAATATCACGGGAAAACATCAAAACTACGAAGTAGTAACATGAAATGGGCTCAATACAAAGAATCGGTAGGCCGTACAGGACCGACATGTCATGCTTTTTATTTACTTACACAGTGCAACAACATGTATAATAACATCGCATAATTATTAGGCCAGGCGAAGAGGCGATATAGGAAACGAGATGTGTTTGTTCATGCTTACCTTGAGGGTTCCTCAGTGAACGATCTGGACCCAGGGTTGGCTTGAGCTGCCGGGAGAGGAGGGGAGCAGGGAAAAACTTGCACATCTGAGAGTGGCCAGGTGAGGAAACAACATGCTCGTCTTTTTCACACGGTGTGGGCTGGAGTGAGTAAAAGTGCATCCCACTGTCGGTTTCCACCACAGAATCTGAGGGGCCCATCTCGACTGCTGTGGGACGTCCGTCTTTAAAAAAGTACATTTCGGCATGACTATGAAATGTCCTTGCCAAGCTCATTCTGTGATCAAATACTCTTTCTCGCCATACTCGATAGTTGACTCAATCCTGGAGTCGCCATAAAAAAACGAAATGGATTCCAACATTGCAGTATATTCTGTTTGAGATCTTCACTCTATAACATTTCACGCTTCAGCTGCCAAGATGAGAGCTGCCTGCTGCAGTTTACAGAAATTCATTCCTACAATAGAAAAATCGATACTAGTGACGACATACGGGAATCATGAAAAGGAATGCGTAAAGGCTGCAGTTTTAGATATGTCCTTTGCCACTGGATTTCGTGCTTAAAGAGTCTGAAGATGACAAAAAAAAAAGGAAACTAAAGCACTGGCAGATGATGTGATATCCACTCGAGTTTCAGGGATGACTCAAAACCATGTCATCTGCAGAAAGTTCCCTGTACAAAAAAGAATTCAAGTTCTGTCGAAATAATTATAGTAGCCTGAAATACCTAATCTTCTATTAAGATAACGTCAACTATCAACTCCTACATATTTTTTTTTTCTGGCCTGAGCAAAAACAAAAAAAAAAAAAAGAAGAAGAAGCTAAAGATCCCATTGTCATATATGTGGTCCCGAAAAGTCCCGTCTCCAGCGAGGATAACATACGTGGAAATCACACAAGCGAGCCATATCAAGTCCGCACCAACCGGGCCCAGACCTGGCTACGCTCTGACAGCTGAGCGATCCCAGTGCCCTAGTGCACAAGAGAAACATTCTTCCTACATATTGTTAAACAATACACTCCTTCCCAGTCCTGCAAACCAGAAATACAGATGGGTGGAAGTTCTTGATGACAAGAAGATTCCCATGATTACGATAAAGCGGCCGGTGATTGGGTGGGTCCTGAGAAGAACACTGGCATAGATCAAGAGTGTTGTTACCTACAATGAGGGGCTCCGTTACCGTGCAGGGACTCCAAACTGACACCTGCGGGGTGAGGACACTACTCCACTTTTGCTAGATCTGCAGAGGCACAGAATTAGGTCCTATACTACATCCCAGCATTTTGAGCTCTACACCTGACGAATCACTGCTGACTGTCACATCCTTCGAGAAATTCGTGTGGCCATGGTGATGCACGGCCACAACACAGAAAAAAATAAAATAAATAAACAAACAAATAAAGAAATGAGCCCAAAGCAGGGCGAGCTGCCACAAGACCTACTAACCCACATCTGAGCTTGACCTCATTCCGCATAGCTCGCGCAGCCTGCAGCTGAGGACAGGCACAGAGGGGCGGGCTCCTGGAGCCAACCATTTTGGCCTTACCCGAGGAGGGGAAATCGATGGCAAACCTGGGCCAACTCTGGAAAACTGTGTCAACACCCCCCCCCCCCACACACACACATTTTAAATATGAATGCTACCCCTTTACAGTTCTGCTACTGCCTCTCATATTCTATTGCCGAGAGAAACCCTTAATTTATTTTCCGATTTTATTTTCCACGTTGTTGTGTGCATGGTCTTTTTTCCTTTTTCACTGCCATATTGAAGGGAGGATAAGTTTATTTTTGGAGGCTGTTGCTGATGTCATGCGAGATCAGAATCCAATATCAATCACATACTCTACTACCCCTCTCTGCTAATGAAACTTCCCAAGCCCAGTTCAAAAGTCAACACTCCTCTTCACATCGATTTTGTTTCTAGGCCAACATGACCCAGTTTCCCTCTCATCGGACTGAAACGGTTATGGGACAGGATTTGCAGGCTTGATTACCGCACCATTTTCACTCCTTCGACAAACATTAGCTGGAAGAGGGGACGATGTGGGAATATGAGTTTATATAGGTGGCCGGTGCAAGGGGTGTGGTTGAAAAGATAAATAACACATAGAAGAAAAAAATAATAGAAAAAATTATGAAAAAAGATCGTGAGAATGAGGAAGGGATTGAGTACACATTACATCACTTCTACGAAGTGCATTTTCTGTCATTTCTGAGGATGATTCTATCAGGAAAAGGCATACCTGAGTAAGGAAATAAGATCTGGAGTGGTGTCAGGTGGGAGCGGGTGGGATGAGGTGAGTAGGAGATCGAAATAGGACGAATACTAAAGACTTAGTAACCTGAGTAATGTTTGCCCTTATTTAGATACATCTCACATTTTCCCTTTAATTAAGCTGGAAACCTCCAAGCACATAAAATAATTGGTTTGAGATTAAAGGTCAACGTGATATTTAACCCTCTATAATCCGGAGGAGGCACATTTGATGTACGGCAAGGAATAGCATCAAACTGCTGAAAGCTTAGCTTAGAACATGCTGTTTTACACAACAAAACAATATTTTACAGCTGAGATTTTAAATTTAGATCCATGATCAGTCAATACAAATAATGAATTCACACTAAGGTCACGGAGATTCAACTCTGTCCTACGACAATGCTATAGTTTGCTTTTAAAAGCTGCCCCGGATGTTACAGACATTGTCCTCCTTTCGTGAAATGAGAAAGTTTAATAAAACGTATTAAAAAAATATGACAGACATTTGGAATCAAAAGAATGAATGTGAAAGCCGGACTTGCTGTGCCATCAGAGGAAACAATGGAACTAAGACATGATGACCATGACAGGTGTACGCAGGCTATGGGAAACCACGATGACATCGCTTTGAGGCAGCAGATGGTAAGAAAACAAAATGTCATTTGCGCAATAGTGAAGATCATACATTATTTTGTGAGACAGAGCATGGCCAAGCTACCGCAAAATACCAACCAAATACATGACAGATTGACATGACCTAGATTCCTCTGTTCTTGACAACCGTGACTCTTTCAACTCTTTGTCTTCACGGCAAAGATTTGTCTTTCCCTCCTGTCTGCCCCATTATTCTATAATACTAATAGTAACAAATAATAATCCATTTGCATCTTTTCTACTATTTGCACTGTGCACCTTCTGTCAATAATCGCAGCAGAATGGGTTGCTGGCTAGCGCATTTGGCCTCATTCCCTCACTGGGTCGAAGGCGAATCACGAGCGCGCGCAGAGGACAGATTCAAGTACAAGTATCTCACCATAGAAAATTAGGTCACCCGTTGGCAAACAATCAGGGCCGTAGTAGGAACCCACCGAGCCCAGTCCCTTCATTCCATTACATCAACGAGCTGTCTATGGGCGTTTTCTCTCTTCTTTCACTCCATCACAACTCTAAAAAGCTATGGGCGTTCATTACTACAGGACAACCTTACTAGTCTAGTGATTGATTGTTTGATTTAATGATTGACTTCAGGTTTTGGGGTACGATGGCTAAATCGTACGATCACCGCCACTATCCGCCCTGATTTGGCGCTGGAAAATTGGGCTGTGATGGAATGCTGCCGTCTATAATGGGATTACTCCACGCAAACGATGAAAGCTCTACCACTGTGACCCTATTCTAAACCTCCAAAATAACGAGGCAATAATGCCATGAAATGGCTAAACCGAAATTTATGGAAGGTTTAAAAATCGGACAACTTTTTTTTGTTGTTGTTGTTTAGC
Organism: Peronia peronii; assembly: GCA_039654565.1. Taxonomy (NCBI): domain Eukaryota; kingdom Metazoa; phylum Mollusca; class Gastropoda; order Systellommatophora; family Onchidiidae; genus Peronia; species Peronia peronii. Next base: position 9,502 of record JBCEWB010434831.1, on the reverse strand, counting down.
GCTGATTTTTTTTTCTACCAAAATCGACGTTTTGGTTTTGCTTGATTATTTTTATTTTTTTATTGGAACATAATGTATTGTTTTGACTACTGGTAGCGAAAAAAATTGCAGAGATATCACCGTACTGGCAGCTATTCCAGCGAATATATATGCATATTCTTACATCAAGGCAATCCACTCAAACAAATTAAGTATCACATGACCCGTGACCTCAGATTATTGGATTATTCTGAGAAACTGGCAATAAAGTTTAGCAAAGTAAATATTTTAACAATCTTTTAACCACGGATGGCAGTATACCAGTATACCTGATAGAGAAATATGCGTTCAAAGCGGTTTTTCAGACTCGAAGCAGTATTTTAACCCAAGATCCCAGTGGCAAGATCCAAAAGCTGATACTCTTTTCTGATAAGATGTCTGTGGCTTGTGACAACTATACTTAGATAAACTAACTGGAACATTTTCCATTGTCAAAGTACATGTACTCCCTTCTCTCTTGAGTGCAAATTAGACCATAAACTTGTCCCTATCGCAGTAATCTGAGGTATACAGGCATGGTCTTCCAGGAAATAAAAACTAAAGTGCAATATCGATTCCTTTTTAAAAAAAAATACAAAAAAGTTGCAACGTCTTCCCGCAAATCGAACAACAGATGCCAAAATTACTACAAAATTGAAATTTTAATTTAAATTAATACAATGTCAAAGTCTCATCTAAGCTGTTTCACTCACGATCACAAATACGTCTCCTAAGACGATAAGCTCCCTCGATGTTTTTATCTGAAACTTTTCTCACTTATTTTAGTGGTGAGCATTTCAAGCGCTGAGACCAACACATTCCAGTATAATTTAATGACACACGAAAGGACTGAAACAAGCTACCTTTGGCACCGAAACTTTTTGAGCATTGCAAGGGGTTAGTCCGAAAGTGTAACATTCTGGATGCAACGTAGAGATAGCTGGAAACACCACTTTACAAAAATTTCTTTACTTTTCCATTGGATATTCTCAGTCTTCCATCTGACGGCTTGGAATCCTTACAAACATTTGCATCCCAACCAATGGGCTCACGCTACCATTTTCTATGTGAACCGCTCCTGTTTTTTCCTCACAAATGCTATTATGAACATTCACCCATAATATGGGCCCAACTGTCATATACATGTATCTGCTTCTCTCCCCGATCACAAAAGCTGACAATAATTAGTAAATTTTCATGCACACGATCATTATCAGTAAGCTCATGCCTACTGAATTGTTATACTGTGCCCTTCTTTTCCAAAACTAAGACCCGTGCTTTCCTCGTAGCTCCTTTCATCTCAGGTAATTCTCAAACTTCTAACTTACATACTTCCCACAATGAACAATTTTTTGCAATTTACTTGTGATACTTTATCTCACGAATGTGCCTTGCACTTGTCTACAATACAAATTCGGTTGTGCACTCCACCAACGTGACTTCAAAACCCCTACAATAATAACTCAATATACTTTGGAAATAATAAACTGAGTTTTTACTTATATAACTTCATTATGAAAAAATGATGTGTCACGTTACAGTGCTACACTTTCAAACACGCATGGCTCACATTTACAAGTTATTCTCTGTCATTTTCTGTAACCCTTTCCTCTAAAACCTTAGATAAAATACCCGCCAAGTGCATTCATTACACATTACACAAATTCTCCAAATTCCAGAAAAAGAAACTTACACATTGTGCAGTACAGGAACTTTGTGAAAATAAGTGCACTAATTGAAAAAAAAAATCTGTAAACAGAAATTTCTAATGCACAACTGTGATCTGATAGTAGCAGGATATTTCACTGCACATTTGTAGTGTGATGGTGCACTTAAGAGTCAACATCAACAATAGGACACAGAATGCCAGCAATTATGATCATCAGTTTATAATGCAGGGCATTGCACTAGGTGATGATGATGATATATTTTTTGTTGTCCCATTGAAGATGCAAAAGTTTTGAAAGTAAGTAACATCATTTAGTGAATTTTACAGTATGCTAAGTTCTACAGCTTGTTGCTTGTATCTTAAAGTGTACTGAGTTAGTTGCCTGTAGATCATCCGCAATTTCCTCTTAAATTTTAAGAATTTGTATAATATGATGACAATACTATGAAGATACCAATAAGCACAAACCTCTGACTTCATGAGATCTTTAATAATGCTGCATCCATTTGTTAAAATCATCAGTTGAAACTGCTGTTGTTACCTATACACCATAGAAGCTGATTAGAATATGAACTAGCTTATATTTGTGGGAAAAATTAGGATTTATATTCTTGGCCCTAATCTTATACGCCTATACGTACCAATCTGATCAAGTTACACCCCAAGACAAGATAGCTGAGTTGATTCCAATTATGAAACACCCCATTGGATATGTTGCTGCAATTTTACTTGGAGAAACATGGACGTACAGAAGTGAAAGTAAATAATATTATCATATTACAAATACCTTCTCTTCTCATCTTTTCCCATGTTTTGCAAACACAGTTGAAACTAAAGGGAAAGTGAGTAAAAAATGAGTGAGGTTATTATGATATAGGTCTCGTAACTATTTTTGGCTACAACACTGCAACAGTACGACAAACTGGCTCATATGTTTATCTTTCCACAATGCCAGTCAAGCTTTTATTGCCGTCTGTCAGACTTGTCAGATAAAGCTCTGAATGGTGTCACTGATTTCTTCAACAATCTGATTTTATGCAACAGCCTTCTATCTCCTGCAATAGCCTTCTATCTCCTCCCCCCCCCCCCTCTCCCTCCCTTCAGGATGTACAGCAATTGGCTGATCTTGGTTCAAATGAGTGCAATTTGACATGATGCATGATGTGGATACTGAGTAACACGAACATCCATCTCACGCACTGACCTTTCAGTCCTTTATAGGAACCCAAATGTCAATACAGAAACGTTGGTATCCCGACAGTTTGTACTGACACCTGAAGAGTTAAACTGTTGTGGTAGCCAAGGGGAAAGCCAGGAGTAATGCACAAAGGATGGCATCACAGCAGCAGACACAAGCCCTCTCCACAAATATTATATGAAACAAACCTTTTGGAGAACTTTCATTTCAAACCTTTGCGGAGTGACAACATTCATGGCACTAAGTTGATTTTTATCTTTTTTTTTGTTTGTTTTGTTTTGTTATGGACTTTGTAAAAATGACAAGGGATATAGAAAGGAGGCTGAATGGCTTTGAAAACAAATGTCTACGGATTATGTGCATTAAATGGAATGAGTTTAAAACAATAGTGGAAATAAATGAGATTTCAAAGCAACCCCACATAGCAAAAACAATTAAGAAAAGAAGATAGCACTACATCTGTTACACGTATGGAAGGGAAGACAGCAGAATGTCAAAACAAGCGCTGAACTAGGAAATCAAAGGTAGAAGAAAGGGGGTAGACCAACAGAGACACTTAAAACAACTATCATGTGAGAGGCCAAAGAAGCAGGAATAGAACATGAAAAAACTGGTTGAGACAGCACAGAGAAGATCAGAATGGAAGAAGAATGTGACGGCCCCATGCGACGTATGATGTGCGGGAAGGATTTAAGAATACAAGAATAAGAATGCACCTCGACATTTTCACAAAACTGTTGCCCATTCCTTCACTGTCTCAGAAAAAAAAAAATAGATAAATTACAAATAAAATATGCCAAAGTCTAGTTTCACTAATTCCAAAACTTTAAACAGATGGGCAATTCCAGCGTAACGGACATTACATTCAGAGGATTTTTTGGTCATATTTAATCACATCAGTGTGTTGTAAAGTTAAATTTTGAATTACTTTCTTATTTTATTGATTATCCATCCATTTATTGCTACTGAGGTAAAATGTTACCTCTATTGCAATCCTTAAAGGAGAAATCAGCAGCGTAATGGACATTACAAATTTGGACAAGACAAATAGGGTACTTTCAGCAAGCAAAAAATTCTGTGAAGTTTATCATATGATTCAATTATAAGTTTATTGAGCTCATAGAAGAATAAATGAAGATCATGAAACAAAAAGGCTTGAAAATATTTTCATTGATTAAAAGTTGTGAAGTAAAACGTGTGTAATGGATGTTATGTAACGGACATTACATTTATGTCCACTTGTCCAGAATCACTATAAAAATAGTTTAAAAAGAAAATGTAATATCTAGGAAAATAAGCACTCTCAACATGTAACAAACACTTTCTGAAACTAAATTACATGGATTTGAACTTTTATTAACTGGGCAATTCCAGCATAACAGACATTACCTTCAGAAAATTTTTTTGTCATATTTAATCACATCAGTTTGGCCTCAAATTAAATTTGGAATAATCACTTCTTAGAAACAAATTATATGGATTTAAACTTTAATTTATTTGCAATAAAAAAAGAGAAATTTGCACACAGAAACAGGTTTTCTTTAGAGGCTATCAATATGATAGCACCCAATATTGACTATTGAATGCCAGAACAGCATAAAATTAAAAGAAAACCACAAAAGAAGTCCATAATACACTTATCCAGTGTGCAATCTTTTTTTCCATGGGCCTGACGATTTATTACAAGATAATAAAAGTCAGACACATATTTATCCAAGTCCTTCTCAGGTGTAGTGTCTTTGAACATACTTTTGATTGTGCTTTGAAACTAGCAATATGTCTCTAACGAGCTTTACTTTGCATGGACTTTAAGAAACAGCACAGTTAACCTATTTGAAAGCCTTGCCTAAACCTTACGAGTTATCCTCAGTGATAATCCATAGTCAGTTTTGTTTTTTTTTTAATCTGCTCTTTGACACATGATCTTGCACTTGTTCCTGTGCTGTTCCAGTTGCTCTTGGGTCAGCTCTTCCTATGCCTGGGCTCCTCTCTTTCTTGCGGCATCGGCTTGATGCATATCAAAGTGTTTCTGGGCAGCATCTTATTTCCTATGCTCCCTCATATTTCTCATATAATCTGCTGCTGATACAAGAGTCATACCTGATTTTCTCTCTGCGAATAGACATTGATGCAGAACTTTCAGCAACTGTCTCTTCCTCTCTCTCCATCTCACTACCATCCATTCACTCAACGTACATTTAAATCAGTTAGTGACATGAGTTGATATTGTTCAAGCATACAGGAAAACAGTACTAAAGGCTTACAAGTTTTATTTTGTGAGACTGTTCCTATACATATACTGTGAAATGAGCTATGTGAAATAATTTCATAAAATTTTGAGTCTACTTCATCAACATTTAGTCATTTTCAAAACTGTGATCTGAATGGTAACTTGTCTGAGTTTGTTGTTGTCCCTCCTCTGTTTCTCTCTATCAGATAATAATACATAAACATGAATTTTTTTTTTTTACTTACATGGCAGTGCGATGTCTATGTCAGACTTCACTGGGAACTGGATTCAAAAGACTGTAACAGCTGCCCAAAACTGAACATGTGCTCCAAAAACAACAGGAACTCACTTTAATTATCCATGAGTTGCTTGGAGAAAAAAACTTTTTTAAAATTTCAATAACATTTGTTGACACAAAACGAAAAAATATGATTGACTGTGGAGACGCAAATATTGCATGTAACGTCCGTTACGCTAGAAATCCATGGCGATTTGACTTCATTGAGTGAATTCCTTCCTAAATGTATCACACTGATGAGTATGCAGAAAATATGAAAAGATAAGTTATTATCCTTATAACTTTTCAAGAAACTTAACTTTTGGGAAAAAACATAACGGATGTTACATGACAATTTTCTGAAGCAATGGTCCGTGAAATGTACAACACAGCCTATGTCAGATCTTCATTGACTGATGCATTGATATTCAATGATCACCCAGACCCGTAGCTATCTCTCTTCATTTTTTCAGTGCATTGCATGAATATTTTATAGTTTAAAAATAAAGTGAAAAAGATACAATTGTATGTGGTGCAAAAAACTAATTTTTCACAGAAAAGATAGTCCGAGGTATTGTGGTGTACTTTCCAAACCATATATGATACATTAAACATTTTTAGAGTTTCTGAAACTACAATATTTTGGCATAAAACTAACCAATTTTGGTTGACAACAGTCCAAATTTAGTTTTTTAATCTAGGTTTCATATTTTATAGAATTGCACAGATATAGTTTGCATTTCCACTGATCAGTAAGGCTTCAGACTGATCAAACTATAATCTTCCAAAAACATTCACAACAATGATCAAGGATCTCACTTTAACTGTTCTCATGGGATAGGCTGAGTACTGTGAGAGAGTTACTGTAGCAAATCCCATCTCTCTTACACGATCAAAAGAAAGTCGAAAGGTGAGAAAGAATAGAGACAATTGACAACAGAGGAAAACAATGACCCAATTACCCTGGATGAGCATACTAAATGAATAACTAGTTTTCAAAAGCGTTTCAAATAAACTACAATAAACTTTTTACACAAAAATATGAAAATCTTGCCTCCGTGAAAAAAAAAAATCACAGTTTAAAAAAAAAACAAACTTTTCAACACCTCACCATTTTCAAGAACAAAGATATATATATTTATTTCTGTTTTTAATTCTCACCCCCCTTCCTTCATATTAAAAAAAAAACAAAAACAAAAAGACAACCCTTTCCTCATGTTAAAAAATAATGATTTTTAAAAAAAAAAAATTCTCTACCCCTATCCGCCATATTCAGTCTCCTTCACCCAAATAATCAGGAAAGAGCAAATGACACTTAAGCACCAAAGACCAGGACAAATGTTTCCAAACTAATGAACTGATGACAAAGAACATTGGGAGGAATTATGATTTCAACAAGATGCTTGGCTTCATCCTTACAAACTGAACATTTCCATGTGACTTCCTCAATTTCCAAGAACAACATTCAATCTTTTAATCTGAGTTTAAGAGTTACTTCAAAAATTCTCAGAGATAATGAAAAGTTTTTCACTCCACAAAAACAACTTGACCAAAACAGTCAATGTCAGACAAGCATTCAAACTCTGTTCTCAGTCTTCAGGATCTATAACAAACCATCTCAATGCAAAATCATTATCTCTTCAACTCAAAGAGGAAAATAAATTGCAGGAAAAAGAAAAAAAAAAAAAATTGGTGAGCTTGTCTGCAGGGCTAAAGCTGAGAGGACTGCACTGCAAATGCCAGGGTTAGCCAATTACCAGTCGAATTGGTAAAAGCCAATTTTCAAGCAAAGTCTCATTTCAGTTCAAATTTGAAAATGAGTACAGAAATGGATACAAAAATTCAAAAAAAAAAAAATCAACAAATTCATGGTACATCATTATCAAATTTATCTTGCCTAGCAGTGACAGCATTTTGACTATATATTTCCTTATTTGCATAATTTGTAAATAAAACATGAGTTCAGGACTATTCCGTTTGTTTGTACTGTCCAATGTATCCTACTGTTATACAGGACAGCCTGAATGTAGTCTGTAGCAACATTTTGAACCAAATGGAAACACTGTTTCTGAATTAACATTAGATAAAGATGTACAATAATATGTGTTAATCAAATCTGTTCAATGTTATGAAGCTTAAAAAATTTAATTTAATGAAAAAAAAAAAAAAAACAGGCAGCCTCTTAAAGCCGAGAAAATCCTATTTAATAAGGATTGAAAGGCTTAAGAAAAACAAACAAACAAACAAACAGCGAGAGACTGCCATTTTGTGTTTTGCATTCACAATTATCCCGAATGTCCTTAGAAACAACTTAAAAATTGTATTCGAAAACCTGCTAGCTCCAGGACTGCTATGCAGACTACGATGACGTTGGTGGAATTTGTTGTTGTGTTGGGGTTTAACGACACATCAGCATGATAACGGCTATATTGTGTCAAACACAGTAAGATAACGATGACGGACTTACACCGCCTGCAGGTGGGAGCAGAGAACTTACTTATAAACCCCGGGCCCCCGTGGGGGTGGTGGAATTTAATGTCATATGAAGTTATTTACATCTTTAACAGTTTGACGAAGAAGTTAGGATGTTGCCTCCGGTCTCTTATTTTTTTTCATGACGTGTCCGGTCTTTAAGAGCTTAAAGCAACTCAAAACATCAATCCTGCGGTCTTAAAGCTCAACCTTGCAATGCCCGTGCTGACGTCGTGCCAAAAGCTCAGCGCAATGAGGTCTGCCTTGGCCACACTAATGCACATTACCACAATCGATTTCTTTCACGGTCATTAAAGCTGAGATCCAGCTCGCAGCACGAAAGGATTAACACTGTAATGTCACACAAAATACTGATGCAATACACCTTTCAAACAACACAGGTATTGAATTTCGACGGCAGTGCAGTGAGATTGCGGTACATGTACTCATATTTTATATATAAATAAATAAATATATATACATACTTCACTTTTTTTTTCTACTTTGTTTTGTTTGGAGAGAGACCGAGAGAAAGAGAGAGAGAGAGAGAGAAAGAGAGAGAGAGAGAGAAGCAAACACAAAGAGACAGGCAGAGAGAACAGATATTAACAGGTTTCAAGACTCAGGGATGGGTTAGTTTTTCTCTTCACTTATTCGTTCTGTTGTCGTTCATCACTACCACAGTATCTTGAACATTTCACCCATTCCCCACCATGCACTGTATCGCATAATATACCGCATTAAATATATAAAGGGTTAACGGTGGACCAGACTGAGAGAGAGAGAGAGAGAGAGAGAGAAGGAGAGTATGTGGGGGAACGAGAGAAAATTGTGACTGATTTATATAACTGTTTCTCTATGGCAAAGGGCCAAATTGAAGGTCAGAGAAACATGGAATATCTCCAAGGGTATTGCAGATCCTGTGCTAGCCTTGGGGGCAAATCAATACAGTATTCTTATACAATGTGGGAGTACTGCAAAATTCATTCACTATATGACGGAGTAGTTTTTACAACAGATTTCGAAGGATGTGTTTGAAATTGGGGGATACAGAGAAGAAAAGAAAAAAAAGAACAATAGAAGGAAAAATGAAATTAAGAGAGAGAGAAAAAGAGAGAGAGGGCAAGAGAAAGAAAAAGCGTAGGAAAGGAAAAAGAGAGAGAGAATGCAAGAGAGAACAACAGAATGAAGAAAAGAAAAAAAAACAAAATAAAAGCAAAGAATGAAGTAAATAAAAAAGAAGAGAGAAAGAGCGCCAAAGAGAGAGCAAAAGAATGCTGCGAAGAAAAAGAAAGAAAAGGAGAGAGAGAGAAAGAGACATGAAGAGAACAGAATGAGAGAAGGACAAACATTGAAAGTGAGATAAACAGAATAAGACAGTCTGAATCAAAGACTACACCAAGCATTCAGTGGAGACCGAAGTCACTATCTTTGCCTTTTTTTTTTTTAATTTGCAATTGAAAATGTTATGCCTGCGCTGGTGTGTTTTTGCTAGTGTGTGTGGTTGAATACTGTGTAAGTGTGGTTGTGTAGACGTGTATGTGTGTGTGTGGGGGGGGCGGGGGTTTTGCGTGCGTGCGTGTGTTTGTCGCAGTGTATTGTGGCCGTTTTCGGAACCAGCGGGAGGTGTTGAAATTC
>JBCEWB010434721.1:0-20107 GCA_039654565.1 Peronia peronii | reverse complement strand
TATTGCAATAAGAAAAAAGAAAAATGGAAAGGTTGTTTCCCCCCCCCCCCCCCCCTCTCTCCCTCTCTCTCTCTCTCTCTCTCTCTCTCTCTCATAGGCCAGGAAAAGTCTTGAGGCTGCTTTCTCAAATGAATATAAATTAGTATTCTGAGATCTATTTCAATCTGAAAATTTGCACACTCTTTCTCTTTCCGAGCAGAAAAGGTGTACAGCCACTCAGTTGACTGGTTACAGTTGGAATGTTGTCACAGACAATTACTGTAACCATATAACAAATTTGAAAGTTGTTTCTTTCTGTCTTTCTCTCTGTCTCTCTCTCAAAGCAAATAAAGTTTACAGCTACTCCTAAGACAATTAAATAGTTGTTGTCTCTCAACAGGAAAGCCTACAAATCGGCAACTCCGAAAATCATGATTTGATGATTGCTCGCGCTCTCTGAGTAAATAAAGTTTACAGATTGCCAGCACAGATAGTTGCAGATTTTAATCTCACTGTCTCCCTGTCTAAACAGGAAAAGTCTGCAGATTGCCAAACAGCTTGGGGATCGAGCCCTAGAGGCCCAGGCCTGCTACAGTCTGGGCAATACCTACACACTGATGCGAGACTTTGAGACATCGGTCAAGTATCACCAGCGGCACCTGCTGATTGCTCAGGAGTTGTTTGACAGGGTTGGGGAGGGACGTGCCTGCTGGTCCCTGGGCAATGCCAACAGTGCCTTGGGCAACCACAAACTGGCCTTGCAGTTTGCTAACAAACATCTAGAGATCTCCAAAGAGGTTGGTTCCCAGAAGTGATTCACATCAATAGTAATTCATGACTAAAGTAAAATCATAATAATGTAATGGGAGTACTGCTGTCATTTTTAAAAATACAGTATATGCGGGTTATTTTAACTGCATATACTGCATTCTTAAAAATGACGGCAGAGCAGTAGGAACAGTGAAAGAGTAATAATTTAAAAAAAGACAAATTACACTGAATACTTCTCAAAGATATTTGTGTATTTTTGGAAAACTTAATGCATGCATTCCAGTTATCCTGTTGCACCAATGCATGCAAAGCAGAGCAAGGACAGAAAGCTTGATTCAAGCAGAGCAAGGACAGAAAGCTTGATTCAAGCAAGTTATATATGTGTGGACAAAGCTACACAAAGCAAAGCAGAACAATTGCAGTATAAATGATGAAGTCAAACCTGACCAAAATATAGTTGTATTGTTACAGGAAATACATGAAAGTACCAGTAGGAACATTGCTAATACCTTTTAATACCTATTGGGACATTCCATAGAAATATTTTTCTTGTGCAGTGTAAATCAGAGGAGAAAAAAAAAAAGCAGAGACCTGAAAAACAGGCAAAAACTCAAAAACTCACAATGTTCACATAAAGACATGTTTCCCTTAAGTTATATATTCTTTTACATTTAAAGTTTTGAAACTTATATTTTATCATTTACATGTCTATAAGAATAAGAAACCATTGGAAATAAGAAGATGACTACATTTTATACTTTTAGTTAATTATTTAATCAAATATATTTTCTGAAGTGTTTTTTTTTTATTAATCCAAATCATGTGGTTTGATGGAATATGATGATTGCAATAATATTTACAGATTGGGGACCAAACAGGCCAGATGACAGCACAGATGAACTTGGCGGACTTGAAAGACATTCTGGGCATTTCTGACCAATCAGGGTGGGTCTTTTCTCCTGCCTCATTTTCCCCTTGCTTGGCACTGTCTGTGTTATCCTTTTTCTTTGCGTGGTTGGCTTTGCAGTGTCTGTGTTGTGATGTTTTCAACACTGTTGTCTCTTTGACTTCAACAGTTTCACTGTTACAGTTTCTAATTTGTCAGAATGAATCATATGTCGATTTTCCATTAAACTAAATTATAATAAATCACAAAAATCTATAGATTCATTCACAAATCCTGATATACTTACAGTCTATCAATAGGAGCTGTATTTTCTTATTCAGAGTGGCTGAATATAGAACCTCAGCATCAGACGGCCTTCATCACATTCAACCTCCAAATTCTGTGTTTGAATCCAGTAACCTATGACTCTTCCTGACGGCCACTTGACATTTCTATTAATGTATTGCAAAGTTGTTGTATTTGTGTCTATCGTCTCAGTCATCTTTTATCAGCCTTTCGTGTTATCTTTTAGTCACTATTGCCTCGTTATTATCACTTGGTTCTGGTCGTATCATTTTATTTCATCAGTATTGATTGCAGCAATGTGTAGAGCAATAACATTGTACATGCCATTCACACATGTCAAAACTCCTTCTTTTATATTCCAAAATTATTATTCTTCCTCTTTGTCTGTTCACATTTTGAGTAGCAAAGCAGTTGATCTTTTCAAGATTTTTTTTTGCAACTTTTGCCAAACCTTCAGTTTAAATAAAAGTGATTTTATGAGATACAAAGTTTGTCAGTTTCTTTTACAAAAACACAAGCTTTTCCGGTCAGTTGTCCAAAGAGTTAAAGTCTAAGGATTAAAAAATAATTATGTTCTTGTGACAAAGCTGGTCCATTTGGCAAGGATGTTTTTCAGTTCTGGTCTCAACGAATCTTCAATATAAGCTACTTAGAAATAGAAATAATTCTCATCTGTTGCTGAATGAACCTTCCAGGTTTCACAAAAGCTACTGAGTTGTGTGAAGCATGAATATTAGAAGAATATTGGAAAGCAAAGAAAAAAGGCAGTGACCAAGGTATTAGGTGTCTGCTGCTTGAAAGTTTCAGAAACCTACCTGGGGATGGAAAAGATTAGAAGAACCTGCTATTTTTTCACCAGCTCAGTTTCCTCCCATTTCTTGGGCAGGGAAGCCTGGCATGTAACCACCTCGGATAATGACAGATATATTTTTGAAACCCTGTGTCTTTGTTATGCACATTATAGAACCTCCAGCTGTCAAAAGTTGGATGTAGAGTAGATAGAGGTGTCACTCTTGGACCAAAATTTCCAAAAACACCAAAATTTTACCTCAAAATTTCTTGTAACCAAATTGGGCACACACTGAGATCCTCCTTTCTTTGGAGTGAAAGACTACATATTGTTGCCACTACCATGTACTTAATGATAGCAGAATAATCATTTGATCCCAACTGCTGTGCCTGAAATGGATCAAACTGAGTTCTATTTCTGTCTCCTTGGTAAAGTTCAACAACTGTTTTCCCGGTCATTATCCTGTACAGGCGTCCAAAATAGTCTTGATATAAATATAGCCGTGCATTGAACCCCTGTCAGGCTGCGGATATAATTGCTCTGTAAACATACTCCAGCTTCTTGTCTCCAAGGAGGGATTTTTATCTGCATTTTGCAGAAGAGCTTTCTGCTTTACTTTTGGCACAGTACATTGATTAATCAATATAATCAAAGCTCGACATCTTCTCTTGAGAGATTCTACAGTTAGAGCACAGTGGCAATTTTTTTTTCCACAATTTTATTGACTTTATGACATCACTATTTTGTACAGATAATAAAAATCATTGTCACATTTAGTATTAGGGTGGCATAAATTTATAAATCTCTCATGACAGTCGCCCAACAGTAATAAAGTGATGATATGGTAGATGAAGGCACATGATCATAAATAGAATACGACTGAAGTAAAATTGCTCATCATTTTATTTTCTCTCTAAGAATTGAAGGAGAAAGGAAGAAAAGGTGGAAAAGTGGTGGTGTAGAGGAATTCAGAAAAGACAAGTGGGAGGGATGGCATTGAATGAAGGAAAGCATGAAAAGAAAGGTGTCAAAATCAGGAATCGAAGATAAACTATCAAAACAAAAAGAGGATTTGGCACCCTGAGCAACTTTCATGTAGTGAAGGAAATAAAAATGTTAACATGCCACTAGGATGAGGAGAAATTGATGAGAGTAGAGGACCCAGAGAGATTAGATTGAAAGCCAGAGAAAAAGGAAGATAATGATGAAATCAGGGCTTTCTCAGATAAGTAGAGAAATAATACAATCTAAGGTATGTTAATTACAGGTTGTCTTTGAACAACATTCCAAATAAAATGTACACATACTTCCATAAAAGGTACCCTCTCATTGTCATTGGCCTGAAATGTCATTTCTTGAACATGAATGTAGAGACTGTGGTGTCTGTAGCTTTGACTGACCTTATGAGGGTTAAGGAGTGGGTTAGGAAGCCATTTCTGGCTGAGGGACCAGGGTGGCTGAGGGGCCAGGTATTGTGTCCTGAGTCACAGTGGGCAAAAATTATACCATAGAAAAGGCTAGAGTATATTTGAGCAGTGAAAGGCATGTGTTGCTAATTTTTTTCTTTTCTTTTTTTCATGTTATGCTGTTTCTTTTTCCTTCATTGTTCCAGAAAACCATCCCCTAGAATTCAAATGAAAATGAAAGTGACTTCATTGACACCATAATGTCTACCTTTCATTGTCAGATCCATAGGGAAGACAGGGATTTGGATGCATAGGCACCAAAGTGCCCATCTAACATTGATGGATTCATAGGCACCATACATCGTCACTTTTTAAGAATATACCGTCAGGGTAGGGTTAGAGTTTGTGCTACAGTTAAGGTTGAGTAATTCCGTTGGCAGAGTGGTGCCTGTCCAGCCCTGAGTGATCGATATGGTGTTTTTTATCTGCAGCCAATGAAAAGGAGTCCACTGTCTGGTATCACCAATACCAAAACAGAAGGAATGTAATCGAAACTCTTGTTTTCTCAAAAACATGACTGTGATTACTCAGTGCACAGATCACTATTAGCACTAGTTTTCCACTTCTCACTCGAGATTTTGAGTGGCAAAGTGTTCCATAGTGAGACATTGAACAAATTGTGTGGAAAAATTGTCTGGGTTATGTCATTTATAGTTCAGTACCTGTGCAAATGTTAGTGGGGATGGAATCTCACTGTTGCCACTGGGTGCTGTGAAAAGTCAACTAAAGTGCAGAACAGCAGTGGAGGTGAAGTGTATCTCTAGAAATTCAGAGACTCTGCTGAAACAACCAAATGACATATTTTCTTCTTTTCTTTTTGTTCTTTTCATCACAATTTGGATTCACAGTTATGTTTAATGGAAGTGAATAGGAACATCTAGCTCTAAAAAAAGTTTAGTTCTTTTCTTGTCTTTTCTTTTTTAAAGGGGTTGATTTCCACTGACATTTTAACTTCCCTCCACCAGACCCAAAGATTATTGAAAAAATTTGGCAGAGAGGGGGAAAAGAAACCACTCTTCTTCTCTTCATTTCATATATTACATCTGAAAACCAGAATTAGAAAGCTGTTATAAGAAAAAGAAAAAATATTTTCACTTATATCACAGACTAATCTCATTTAATCACCGTTTAATTTACAGACAAAAAAAAATGAGGTAGTGAATTTTTACCATCTTTGCAAAGCTTATTCAGCAGCCCTTGGGTCTGGTGAAGGGGAGTAATGGAATATATGAGAAAAAGAATCCCGGCTGAGGATGATAGTTCTGCTTTCCCATTCCTGCCCTGATAACCATTATGAACTGCAGATAATGATTTTTTGGCAGTTAAACCCTGGCAGTAGTTCATATTTGAATGCTATGAGGAAATGGTATGGTAATTATGGATGGTATTTGTTTTCTTGAAGCATGGTTTTTGAGTAGAATATTAGCTAGGATGATTGGATAAGAAGGGATTGAGAGATGGGGTATGGAAGGGATATTAAGAAAGGATGACATACATGAGAGTAAATTTCAGATATTAGCAAAATATTGACAATATTGATTTATCGCTAGCACTGTTCACAGCACTGCAGCAAGTCTGGGTAGACTAAAATGCCAGCAGAGCCAGATAAAAAAAATTAACTAGATTGCACCGCCTGAGAGACAGCAGTGCAAATACATGTATTATAATATATCAGTTGACAGATTATATATGCAAGGCTGTTATAGTGAAACCTGGAACAGACTTGTCAAGTCACTGGTAACATTTGTCACTAATTCCTGGAACCAGAAATGAAAGAACATTTTGGAAACTTAAGACCAACTGGTGCCATGTACTCTGAGGATTATTCAGTATTGTATTTAAGGCTCCTTTGAACTAAATAGCTTGTGCTTTTGACAAGAATGAAAAAAACTGAAAGTGATTTGTTTTTTTGCCTGAGCAGCTTGTGAAACATTTCCACTACATTTCAAAGCACACGTGAAATATTGTTATTGTTAATCATTGGAATATTTTTCCATTCTTTGGATTTAATCTCAGATTGTGCACTTATAGAGAAAGAACATGTGACTAGGTATTTAGCAGGACATATGGTATGTTTTGAATTTGATTGCAGAGGACTTCATGAAAAAACAATCTAAGAAAAGAGATAATTATCATGACAATGCTGTATTGTCAATGACTTTGTAGAAATTGTAAATGCAAGATGAGGAGGGCACAGGAGTTTTGATCAGGTTGCTCTGTGACAGTCTGTCAGTATATGTCATAGCTTATAGTTAGCATTCAAAATGAACAGTTTGACATTGTCTTGAGGACTGAAGAGCTTCTCGAACAATATAAGCAAACAAAACAAACAAAAACAAAGAAAATTTCACACTCTATTTGAGTGGAAAGCTAACATGTCTGAATCGAGCATTTGTGTTGTTGAAATAGCTAGTCTCACTCTGAAATGAGCATTGAGGAGCTTCTTTGTTAAAAACAAAAGTGTTGACTTTCTGCCTAAACTTGGTGATTTCACTGGAAAAGTTACAATGTCTGAATTGAGCATTCAGGTTATTGAAATGGCTAGTTTGACTTTGTACTGAGCATCTAGGAGCTTCTTCGTTAAGAACAAAAATGTTCAATTTCTGCTGGAGCTTTGTGACTTCACTGGAAAGTTACTCTGGAATGCCTGATTTGACTTTGTGTGAACATTGAGGAGATTTTTTAAGAAAACAAAACCAAACATAAAACGAGACTTCAATTTTTGTTGAAACGTGATTTTAATGGAAAATTACCAAGTCTGACCACGTCGGATTGGAGCATTTGTGTTATTAGAACGGCTACTAGTAGTCCAATTGTGTTTTGAGCTATTGAGGAGCTTCTTTAGAAAAAAAAAAACAAGAAAAAAAACAGGAAGCTTAGGAGGAAACAAAAAATGTTAAACTTCTGTCCAAATTTCTCAGCTTTGTGATTTAATTTGGAAAATAACCAAGTCTGTATGGAGCAGATGTGTTCCTGTAATGGCTAGTCAGACTTTATGATGAGCATTGACAATTCTTGAAAAAGACGGAAGGAAAAAAAAACAATTCTTCACTTTCAGTCAAAGCTTTATGATTTTAGTTGAAAATTAGCTAGTTTGAATGGAGCATTTGTGTAACTGGTTCAGCATGAAAGCAGCACAATACACTATCCAGAGGAGACACAGAGGGTCCCTGGAAGGAGCCATTCTGCTGCACTGTCAGTTTGCTCTCTCTGTTGCACACTCTCTAGATAATATCTGGTAAGTCCAATGACTGCTGACCCACAAAAAATATTGGCTTTATGATATTTGGTAGACCCAGCTACCCACTAGCTCATGAGAAATATTTATTTTATTTGATAAGTGCAGATACCATTCGCCTATGAAATCTAAATACCTATAAATCTATGAGAAATATTTTTTTGTCATCTCTGGTAATTCCTGATACCCATTAGCACAGGAGAAATATTAAGTTTTTATTGGCTGGTTCCATTGGTCCAACTACTGTAAAGCCCATGAGACATATCAACTTTATCATTTTTGGAACATTTAGATAGATATTACTTTAAGAAAATAAGATATATTTTTCTCCTGATTGATACTTGAGAAAAAAAAAACAGTCATTAGGCACAACTGTTGATTATTAGTCCATTATCAAGAGGTATGAGTTCTCACGCGTTTTTTTAATTATTTTTTTTATTATGAGTGAAAGGAGATATTTGTTATACTTGGTCCAATATCTGTATGTCAGTTATATATGGAGTACATATGTAATTGAAAATAGTGAAATGCCCATCATTTTACATGGCTGTGAGTCATGGATACAGAGAAAAGATGATGAGAAAAAAAATTGAATCCACTGAGATGTATTTTTTTTTTTTTTTTAAGGAAATTGTCCAGGGCAGTTGGACAGACAAAAGAACAAGTGAAAGCTTATTGAAAGAACTAAAAACAACAAGCAAGTTTCTATTAATAGTGAATGACATAAAATTAAAGTATGTTTACCACACGCTATGGAAACAACAGACAAAATTTGTGAAGACTGTTTTTCAAGGCAAGACTGTGGCAAAAAAAAAAAAAAAAAGAGGCAGACCATCAGTTTCTCTTATTGGTAATATTTCTGAATCTAAGAGAATGAGATCCATGAAGTTAGTAAAGCTAGTGAAGATTGGAACAATGGATTAGAATTACACTGTTGATGTTATCAGTTGCAGCGATGAATGCGCAAACGGTGATCTTTTGTTTGTTTTGGCGAGTGAGTCCACAAGAGCAGATTTTAATGCTGCCCCACACAAATGTTTAATGTTCTTCTGATAATGCTGTTGCTTTCTATCTTGTATTATATTTTCATATCAATGTAATGTTGTCTCAGTGTTTGCCATTGTCTGTTGGAAAAGAACATTTTAAAAAAATAATTTAAAAGAAGCAAAACTTTGATGTTCTCTTTACATGAGTTTTCATTTGAAATAATTATCACTTTCTGCACATCATTATGAATTTTCCTTTTCAAGCAGTATCAACCAGGACATGCATTTTATTATGAGAATATAAATTTGCAAACAAAATCGAGATTATTGGTGTCATGTGAATACTAGAAAGTGATGTTGTTGCATGCTGAAATCTAAAACAGCCTTTTCTCACTCTGTATATCACTGTCCACTATTGTCTTATTTAAACATCCACAACTTTTCTTAAAAATAAACAAGATAAGATAAGATACGGTTTGGTGAACTCTATTTGCCCCCAAAAGGAAAGTTCCATCACAGTTGATGATGTTGATATACAACAAATACACTGATCATATAGATAAAAATATCATGAATAGCATTTTAACTCTAGAACTGCGACCCAGCCTAAGGGCTACAACGCCCTGCGGCATGCCTTGCCGGGCTTATCAATCTGGATCTCGGTGCAAGCACTTAGCCTCAGGGTGTTTGTTCTGACTATAGAGACTCCGCTTGGCTTTGGAGTGACACAATGCAGGCCAAGATTGACCACCTTGCTAACCAATGTCTTTATTTAATCCCTCTGCTAACTCCACCCTTTCTTCATATTAATATTTGCAGTGAGCCAGTGCTAGGAGAAGGGCTTATATTTACCACATGTCAATTTCATATGGGTGCCAATTTTATCACCCCTTGTCCCACAGACCATTTCCATTACAGATTTGCTCATAACCTGATGTAACTGCTTGGACGAAACTATTTCACATGGGGGTGTGTTTACGTTTATGTTATAGAATCTCAGTGTAAACTGAAAGCTATCATCCCTGTGACCATGTGGACCTAGATTATTCCTAGTAGATCATACCAGCTGACGTTGACGGGCAGCAGGACTACAAAGAAATATATACAAGTGATCAAATGATGGCACAGAGTGAGAGCACAAGAGAGCTATCTGATATATAAACTAATAGATACATAGGCTACTTTAGCTTTCATTCATAGCAACTATAACTCACTGGTACTCTCAAGAGCTTGATCGCTGGTCAATGCGAAACTTGTTGAGTGGGTCAAGTGGTCAGGGGAGTCTGCGTTATTCAATATGGTATAAACAAAGAGACTGCATATATTTGATACGTTCTTGCATCATCATATAGTTTCTTTTGATTGTAGTTTCGGGCCACTTGAGAGGACTTGAGTGGGCCATGTGGCTTGATTTCTGTTCTTCTCTTCCGTGCAAGAGCATTTCATCTTTGGGCATGGAATTTCTGACTGTTCTATTAGGTAAAGTTTCCTTTGCCTTGTGAAGAGTGTCTATTGAGCTGCACATACTTATTATGGCGATAATTTGACAAAACTGAGGCCAATAAACCCCAAGTTTAAGTGACATGGTGAGAAATATCACAGCGCAACGAGGAGCTCTCATGAATAAACACGGGCGTCGCATACAGGGATTCGCTTTACCTGTCGTATAAATACATGGTTCACAGTTCTTGGGTCAACATTATGTAAAAAATCACAATCCTGAAAGTTTTAATCCCATAATTGTATCTCAGGTATCACGCATTTTGTCTTCTTTAATTTTACTTCAGCATTTATGAACTTGATGATGTTTATCTAACTTGTCCTCTTATGTTTTCATTCTTCAGTGCGGCAGTGACAGTGGTGGCAGATGACCGGCCAGATGGTGCACTAAGTAAGTCAAATCCCTTTTGCTGCCAAAACAGAATGAAAGGTTGCTAACCTTTTGGCCAACCCTAACCGGAATTCTAATCCTAACTAATTAATTGCATTACAGTAGGATAAATAACTTTTCTACAGTTTTCTCAGAAGCAAAAAAAAAAAAAAAGGGCTTAGACCAAATGGTTAGCACCAAAAAGCTCTAGTAGTTTGAACTCTTTCATATTGTCTATGGTTGTGCTAGTCAGTGATGGGAATTGTATCTTCCCATGTTATGAAGTATGAGTTTTGACATTGACCAAGTAAGTTTCCTCTGCTGTAGACAATAGACATTTCACAACAGTGACACAAAAGACAAAAAAAATCCACTTTTGCCTACTTATTTTTTTATCTTTTAAACATATGCATTGAAATACTCTGATAAATTACCACAAAAGAATTAAAAAAAAAAACAAAAAAAAAAACTGGTCTGACCATCTGAGAAAAAAATTGGGCACTCTGTAAAAAATGAAAAGCTGTTGTGATAAACATAATTTAGTCTCATTTTTGTAGTTCATGGTCTAGATGCCTAGATGCCCGAAAAATTGTTGTGAATTTTTCTTTGATAATTTATAGAAGTGGATTATGTAAGTCCTTATTTTTAAAGGACATTTTATTGTAAACTTTGCACCATTCATTTTCTCTATAAATTATAGAATGGTGGTCTTTACTAGGTCAGTGCTCTGTGCAGATCTTAATAAGAGACATGAGTATAGTGAGTCTGATGTCCAATTTTTCATGCCTGGAATTATATTATTGGAACAGGAAATGGGTATATGAAAGTTTTGTGAAAAGGTATTTGAGCCACATCTCTTCTGTGCTGAGGTATTAATAGTCAGAGTTATATTTGTGATCTCATGGTCAGTAAAATGGGAGACTGTTCTGACCAGCTCTATAACTTCCCTTTGCTACCAGACACAAGGAATGAAAAACAAGCTGTGCAGAAAAGGAAAAAAACAATCAATTTTGCACTCTACTTGAAACTTGCACTATGAGAATTCCAAAAAAGTCCGATGTTAGGAGAACATTTCTTTTTTATTGCAGTAATTTTGTCGATTTTAAAAATTGTTTTTGGTGATCAACTGACAAGTGGTAAAGTGATTCTTTTTTCTTTGGGCAGTGCACAGGGAAATAAGTGGGCTGGTCAAAACGGTCTCCAATTCAAGTTTCATAAAGTAGCCCATTTTGATCTGCATCTCCTTTCACTCAGCCATACAATATATGTCAAATTTTTCTCTGAAATCATAATAATTTGTTGTTGTGATAACTATTCTCTTGAAACTATTCATTTTGTAATCTTTGCCCAGGTCGAAAGCCAGACAAATCCCGCCGTTTTAGCATGGAGAACATGGAGTTAATGAAACTGACCCCAGACAAGAAGGTCAGAAACTTACTGAATAATTTATGTAACCTTCCAGGAATGTAATGAAAGAACAAATTTACACCTAAACATACTTCACATGCTGAGATCTCCTCTCTGTATAAGACATATAGGATGAGCCACTCATTTGCAGCTTGCCTTTATACAATTTGAACTTGTTTTGTCAGTGATGAATGGAATTTTCAGTTCTTTAAATGAACTATTCATGTATAGATCAAAAATGGACAAACATGTTTTTTCATGGGATACATAGAAATACTCCTTTCTCTATGTCCTTTGTCAATTTCAAACTATTTTGACTAAATAGAAATGTGCATATATTTGAAATTGTAAAGATAGTGTAATGTCAGATGTTGGAGAGATACATTGAAAATGTAAACTACATTTTACTGCTTTGAAAGAAGAAAATAAAACTACCATGAATCCTTGCACACTGACGAGCTTTCACGCAATGATGTGTGTACAATTTTAGCAAGAGAGACTTCAACTTTGTATACACACACTGCAGCTTTTATGTTTTTTTTTTGTTTTTTTTTTAAAAATTTGCTTAAACTCAGTGGGTCTTGTTATTTTACCTCCGTCATTAAATAGAGAAATGAGACAGTTCAGGCAGTGCGCTTGTGTAAAAGCAAGATGACATCTTGACATGACATTTGCTTGACCTTTTCACAATATTCTGACAGCTTAGTTATAGATTTATATATGAATCCTGTAACAATTAATTGATCTATAAATCTTGGCATTTGATGTTGGTATATCTATGTTTGATAGAGATACATACTTAAATATGAGCGTCTCAGTATTTCAAGTCCTGAAAGTGAATAGTAAAAACAGAAAAGAAATGTAGAAAAACAAAAAAAAAAAAAAACCCAGAAACATACACACAAGAAAACAAGAAACAAATACGAGCAAGAAAAAGAAAAAAAATCAAAATTGAAATAAGACAAACAGTAACTATAAGGTTACCTCTATTTCCAGAATGTTTTCTAGTCGTTGAAAATTTTAGCCCTGAAATTCGGGATGCAAAAGGAAACAGTGAGTGAAGGGTTTATAGATCTGTCATTTGGACAAAATTTTAACAATATGGGCACAGCAAATGGATGGTGACTTATAGTAAAGTAATGCATGTAGCAAGTATATTTTACCTATTCTCCATGGATTTATTTAGATCAGATAGGAGTATGGGACCACTTTGGAGTAATAACTAGTATATAATAAATATATATATAAATAATATAGTGTTCTATATTGTATTCTGTTCCCAGACGGGCAAGCAAGTGAGCGGAGGAGCCAGACCCAAACAAAAAGTTCAGAAATCGGCCAGTGTTGCAGTGGACATGGGAGTGGATGCCAAAGGAGCCACAGTAAGTCAACTGTCCATGAACTCGAGGTCTTGCCATAACTTTTATCCTCATGTTTTTGTACACAAGTAGATCTGAGTTCTCAGAATCAATAATTCATCCTTTCCCAATTCAAACAGATTTATTTTAGTACAATTCTTTTCTTTTTTTTTGAATTTTGAGTGATGAGAATCTTGTTAAAATGATGTTAAAGGAAAGGTCAGTATTATGTATCCTAGACCAGCATTATTTCAGTTGGTCATTGTTTTGAAATTCTCATTTGCTGTTTGTTTGGTTTTTGACGAGAGGAAAAATAAAACAAAATCCTCATATGCATGACTATTGTATTTCTCAGAATGGCTCAGGAGATGATTTTGATGATGATGGCCTGTTTGACCTTCTGACCCGATTCCAGAGCCGAAGAATTGATGACCAGAGGTGCTCTTTCAGACTGCAGGACAATCCATCACCTGAGGCAGATGAGAGCAAAGATGTCAGGCTAGGTACAGGATAATGTTCCCAATCACTTAACTTGAGAAATGCTCTAAGGCCCTGATTGTAATGTACTGGTAGAATGCATGAAGCTACAATTATGGCTTGGATAGGTGGCTGCAATATTAATTTGGCCTTAAATTTTCAAATTTCTCTGGCCAGTAGGATGTAACTGCTATTTCTAGTGCAGGGTGGAAATTTGGATCTTAATTTGGATAACCAGTTCCAAAGTTCAACTTAAATAATTAAATTTTCCAATTTATCCAGTTCATTTACTTGATTTGTATAAGCAGTTCATTTACCTGATTTGCTCATCAGATTCCTATCCACTTATCAGGTACATTTACCTGCCCCGCTTATTGTTTCACTTCCCCTGTCCACTTCTGCGTTGCAGCGGGCGGTTGGTTTTGATCACTGGCCTTTGTTTGTTCTACCAACGCATGGAGTGTTTTGGGGGGGGGGGGGGGGCCTAGTTTAGGCCTATACTGCTATGTTGATGTAAAAGATCAAAGGCATCAATGCAGACAAGGGAGGGCCATAAGCACTGTAACAGTCATACCTTGTCACTCCTCGTGCAAGTAGGGCCTTGCAGACAGGATTTTAGCGGGAGAAGTGGGACCACAGATTCGCACTCTTGATAGACTTGGAACTATTAGCTCTAGCTATCGAGCTCTCGATGAAAAAGTTGAAAACCAAGGAAGTAGATCTAGGGCTGTCGTTCGCAGCTGAGTCTCCAGCTGGTTCAAATACTGAATTGGTTATACGTTGTCATGTATTGATTCTACTCCTTAACAAACAATGAAAATAAAGCAACAAAAACATGCAGAAAAATTAGAGAAGCCATTGAATGAGTGAGTATGGGAGAGTTTTTTTTTTCTTGAAAACATGTATTAAGGTGGTGCAAGGGTCTGACTATCCTCCTATAGGTCAGCATGTTTAATATTGTTTAGTACTGTATAGTATATGTTCATGTTATAAAATTGGCCATAAAATTAAACCAAACCAAAACAATAAAACAACAGTTCATTATGCTGCACTAAGCAATAGTGTATTGACATGTGGCAGTGCTAATGACCTGGGTTTGTGATTTATGGGGGGTCTAAGCGTATGTGCCATGCAAAAGTTGGGCAAACACTACAGACACAGAACTGCGACTGAGTGGGCAAAAAGGCGGATGAGACAGTCGTGTGTTATACTTATAAGATAGCCAAGCAGCTCGCTGTGCTGGGATAGATCTAATTCAAGCCCAGAAATGAGATTGTAAGTTGCGGCCTAGATAATGAAAATGGATAAAATCCAGCTTAGATCCAGTTATTATGAAGTGGGTAATTCGAAAATCCAGTTTATCAAAATCCAGGTCTATGCCCAGCACTAGTTATTTCCTTATCTCATTAGCTTTTGAGTACGAGCTTTTAATGTATGTGCATATCCAAATAGGCACTTAAATTTGCAAATCTGTGACTTGCAGACCAAGTATCATAGTCATTCTCTTTTCTCCAGTGTCCTCCCCTGCCAGTGAGAAGTTGATGGACATGGTGGCAGGCTTCCAAGCCTCACGGATGAATGACCAACGTGCCAGTTTGCCCAATTTCCCTGGCCTTACATCACAGGCAGTCATCGGTCAGTTGTTGAATAACTCTGCAGAAGAAAAGAGGAAAATGCCGGATGACAACTTTTTTGAGATGCTGATGCGATGTCAGGTAAGAAAATCTGGCCTTTGTTTCTCTCAGCAAAGGTGTTGAACCTTTTGTGTGCTCAACTAGGAAGTAGTTCATTCATTCATTTGAGTCTATTCTGACAGATGTTGCAGGATTTTCTGTGAGGTGCTAGTGATTGATCCCATAACCCTTTCTTGAAATCAGCTTTTATAGCCTAATTTTTCCTTTTTTTCCGTGCAGAACTCCCAAGAACTGTCATAGCAAACATGGATTACTTTTTGCTGATATCATTCAACTTTGGTTACTTGGTATTTAGAAGTACTTCTCACATTATACCACCTTAGGGAAACCCTACCAGTCTAACAGTCTTTCAACTTGGGTTAGCAAGACCTGCATGTTAGTGTCAGTTTGACAAAGATAAGACGTGATTTGAAGTATTTGGTAGATGTGAATGTAGTAAGGATTCCAGCGATGAACTGGATTATTATTACAATCAGTGATGAAGACAAAGCAAACAGAGAAAGAAAAAAGTTTTGTTTAGATTTTATGGACAATAGAAATAAAACTGAAACTGATAGATCTATATTTTTTCTTCATGTAAAGTGTTGTCTCTCTAGATTGTCATTTATAAATTGCATTGGCGTGGTAGGGATATTTTTTTTAAATGTGAATTTACTCAACTCTTGAAACAGCCCGACTTCAGTAATTGTACTATTAGTTATGATCTATAAACAGTTAAAGTGAGAGTTAAAGTGGAAGGTTATATCAGGTGTTCTTGAGAGCTCAGGGTTTGCTTTGCAAATATTTTGGCATAAATCTCATCGTAGGCCAGAGAGATTTCAGCTTTACTTTTAATGTTATATATGATTGTCAGCAGACTCAGGCCATCATGAAGAGGGTTTAGCAATTTTATGGATATAGGAAGTTTCATTCATTTAATCATGCAATAAATGTTAAGCATTTCATGGTAAGTTCTTTTAAGTTTGTATTGATCCAACATAATAGCGCTTTGATTTTAAAAAATTGTTTTTTTTTGCCACTTTAGACTTTCTTTGAAAATCTGCTATGAGGTCCAGTTTATTTAAGTTGCAGTTTAACCACAATTTAATTTAACCACTAGTCTGTTAATTAAATTTTGATATTACAAGTATTAAATTTCTGAAATGGGTCTTTGTAATATTGCTTTTTATAATTTACATTGGATATGAAAAGGGCGCTCTTTCTTTTCTCTGTTTCCAGGCCACCCGTTTAGAGGACCAAAGAAGTTCCTTACCTGAGGACTTACCAGCTCCCACTGTGCCTGATGAGGACTTTCTCAGTCTGATCATGCGTGTCCAGTCCAGTAGGATTGATGAGCAGCGCTCAGATTTGCCGCAGAAGAGTGGACAGGCCACCCCGGGCAAGAAGAAGAAGAAGTAGTGACTGCATGAACTGTCCGCAGAGATTGAACTTTGTGAGATGTTTGAACTATGTTTATATGTGTCTGTCATGCAGAGAAACTTGTTGATGGTCATAGGCTGTTAATGCTCACAGGTCAAAGAATGTTTTTGTCAAACATAGCATAGTAATAGTTTAATAATATATACATATACATATATATATAAGATATGCTCGATTTAGCAGAGAAAAGCTAGGGAAACTCTTCTAATGACTAGCCAAACATGCAGTCAATCAAAGAGGACTCTGCAACATTGTACATGTATTTTAAAAGCTGCATAGACAAAGAAAATACTAAAAAAATTGTCGTAATAGGTATTGTAATATATCTGCACAATCCAAGAACTTTCAACAGTACTTACAAAAATGCTGCAGAGACAGAGAAAAGTACTGAACAAATGCTATAACTGCCCACAATCAAAAACTTTCAACACAGCAGAAAAAAAACATGCAGCAGGGGACAGTGATATATCATTTAAAAACATCAATAAAATATATTGTAGCTATAGTGTTGAAAGGGACTCTTTTTTTTCATGTTAGGCTTGGGAGAAGAGGGTTTTCCCTAGAGAGGCCAGACATGGGCATTAAGTGGCAGCAAAAGAAGTCGCATGTATACTTTACTTGCATATGTTGACAAATGTCTTGTGGGATGATATGTCTGCCAAATAGTAATGTTTACATCAATGGCATCCATGTTTTGTCCCCATTTGAAATACTCCATTGTTATTGAAACAAACATTTGACCATAATAATTTTTTTTTTTTTACAGTGGAATATATGCCAAAATCTTCCTTAAATCATAATAATGTTAACATTATTAACAAATTTGAATTGTTCCAGACATTTTGCTCACTTGTCATAGATA
The DNA here is from genome assembly GCA_039654565.1 of Peronia peronii. NCBI lineage: Eukaryota > Metazoa > Mollusca > Gastropoda > Systellommatophora > Onchidiidae > Peronia > Peronia peronii. The sequence goes on along the minus strand of JBCEWB010434721.1, from coordinate 2,598 downwards.
AAATGCTTTTTTAGCCAAATGATTATAAATCATACATTGTGTCCTCATTATAAAGAGATAAGCAATCGTTTATATTGTTTATTTTTGTTTTTTTGTTTTTTTTGTTTTTTTCATTTTCACTTCACATACTCGGCCTGTGTTCTCATGTAGCACTGTTAGTATGAGGTACTGATTTTGTTCTTAGCAGGCAAAAAAATGATAACCACTAATGTGAATTTGTGAGGTCTTTAGAGAACTTACTGCTTGAACAAAGATTGTCAATTTTTTTAAGTTCTGGGTTTCTACAATGATTTGATTGCATGATTTGATTACAAAATGAGATAAATCCAATTATTTTGTCATGAGAAAAAACACGATTTTTTAAAATTTTTGTTTCAAATAAATGTGTTTTGCAAAAATAAGCAAGGCTAATGGTTTGTTACAATTTGACATTGTATTGTGCAAGGTGTTTTTTAAACCAGGTCCTATAACTTACATTAAGGTATCATTTCATGCACCTATCTTTAAAACTAAAAATGTGGCCGTGTTTTGTGATTAAATCCTTCCTACATGAGTTGATAGCATCAGTCAATGCAATCAGAAAATACACAAGAAGAGCATCTCGATTTTATCATGCTCAGGTTGGTAGAAATTATGTTCTAAATTCAAATCTATAGGTACTTAGTGCCAGAACAGCTGCAGTTGGATTTACTGCTCTGTTATCTTCAGCACAGCCATTGCTCATTTCCAGCTTACTTCTGATCTCAAGTCATAACAGCAGTTTATTGTTCAGTTCAAATAGCTGTCATCTGAAAGAGCAGTTTTTTTCTTTTTTACTCCCAGGAGACATATAAAATTGGTCATAAATGGAATGGATTAACAATGATTAATTTCCATGTTTTCTTATTGCAAGATATCTTTGTCATAAGTAGGGTGCCAGTGAGAAGCAGGGTCTCTGTCGGTCAGTGTTGACTGCAAGAATGGCAGTCTCTGTCACAAAGGTTACATCTGTGGATCATTGGTCTGTTGTAGTAGCTGCAGCTCCTTTCTGCATGCATGTTGTTCTGCCTGTGTGTGCATCAGCTTCTCATCCTTTTACTTGAGGTGTTGAGTCAGGGTGTTCCGCTGTCTGGAACAATCAGCTGCAAGGTTCTCCCAGGACTCGGCTTATGAATACAACAATCCTACTTAGTGGCTAAACTGAAAAGTGCCATTTTACTGTGTCTTTATGGATTGTGTTATAGTTTCTTTTTTTTTTTTCTTGTTTTTGTGTTTGTTTGTTTTTTATTTACTTTAGGGACATTTTTTAATGATGGAGAAGTTTTACAAAATATGTCTGAGTTTTTTTCCCCTGCCACTTAGTAGATCATGCTATTTGATCTTTCTGTTGGTATTTCTAATAAATAAGGAATGCATTTTTCTGTTAACAAAACTTGTGAAAATTAGAGCTAGGATGAGTATATTGATTGTATCTATATATCTCAATTGTCTCTTAACCTTGTTGAAATCAATACACATCTAACAAGTTTTCTCATTACTGTGTCATGCAGTTGAATGAAATGGTCGATTTTTTCATGTTCTAGGTAATTGACAGGAATGGAAAGGATGCACTTTTACTTTGATGAGAAAACATACAATCTGTACAATACATCTTTTGGCTCTTCTGTGCTGAGATATTTATGCTCAAAATTAGTTCCATGGTCAGTAAAATCTTATTTTCTCAATGAAGTTCCCTTTGACAACCAGCTCATTTGGTTTGGATGAATGATATTTGATATGTTTGTGGACTGTCTTTTTTTTTTTTTTTGTATCTGTCAATGTCTCGTGGCCAGTCAAAACGAGTCGTCAGTCACTGAACTGGAACAGAGAAATCAGAGGTTGAATGCACTGAAGATGGTCTGATATCAATGTCTTTATATTTGCAGAAATTGAAAGAACATTCATCTCATCATGTGAAAATACTGCTGTCTTGGGCAGGTTATGTCTATGAGGATGTTCCCGTTAGGTGAATATATACAGTGGAACCTCGGTAGCACGATCATGGCTTAACACGATCTCCCGTCAAACACAACCTTTTCACGAAGTCCGGTTTCAACCCTTCGTTAAACATACTAATTTATTTTCAATAACACGCTCAGATTTGCGTGCTGAACCCACATAGCACGTTCGGTTCATTTGGACAGTAACTGTTGTCAGTCATCCGCGCTAGCCACGTGCTATGAAAACATTGAAAAGTCCGCTTTCTCGCTATCCTGTGCATTGTTGCTGCCAGTGCCAGTGGGCCTACTAGGGATGTAGTATCATGGCTGGTCCACCTATCTCACCCCTTTCACATGCACATGTGATCAGTGTCATTCGTTCATAATGTTACGTTAACTAGGATTCACTTGAGCTCGCCTCCAGTTCCCCTGTCTTCAACTTCAGCCATGACTGTGGTACGCAACGTCAAAAGCCTACACACTACTCTACAACACATCACTGACCAGTGGAATCACTGTGCATCGTGCACTGTCACCTAGCCTATCTCGCGGACCCTTTTTAGTAACAGGGATGTCAAACTTTCAACTTTAGTCGGAATTCCGACTTTTTGGTCGTTGTCGACTTTCCTACTTTAGGCCG
>JBCEWB010434610.1:0-20107 GCA_039654565.1 Peronia peronii | reverse complement strand
TCTTTCAAGTGGACAGCATGATGTGGAATTATACCATAAGCACTCTGGTGTTTTGGCCCTACACCGGGCTCTTAGACGGATTTTTTTTTTTTTTTTTTTTTTTGGGAGCGCCCAGAGCGGGTTCTTAGAGGGGCAAATTATAGAGGAAAAATTCCGTTTCACAGCAGAGGCAGGTTCTTAGGCGGAGGGTTTTTAGGCGGAGACCACTGCACTAAGCTTCAAACATACACAGCAGTAGTCAAAAAAAGCTCACAAATTTTTTTTAAGCTGCATTGATATTCATTACATCTTGTGCCTTGTTGAAAAAGCTGCATTAAAGTACTTATTTTACAACTTGTCGGAAAGTCTGCTTCAATTCTCACATTTCACAAGTTGTCAGAAAAGCTGAATTAAAAGTTATTTTAAGGTGTTGTGTGAAACTGCATAATATGCTACCATTCTGTAACTTGTAGAAGCAGCAGTAAAGCTCATATTTCATAACTTATCGCAATACCTGCATCATTGTTCTCTTACTACAACTTGTCATAAAAGTTGCATCAAGGTATACATTTTGCGATTTGTCAGAGAACTTCATGACAGCTCTTGATCTTATTTTGCAGCTTATCAGAAGAATCACATTAATGTTTGCAATTTGCAGCATGTCAAACAATATATTCTAGATCTACAGCTAGGACTTAATAATAATCAGACAGTTATTAGAGCTGTGTACTGTAGGTCTAGATTTAGATCTATCACACACTTCAAAAGTCAGAACAGTACATTAGAAAGTTTTGATTATTAATATTTGCGGATAATTATTGTAAATACAAGTACATGTAAATTTTTTACTTTGATCTGGAATACTTAGTAAATTTATAAAATTCGAAGAAAAAAAAGGGAGCCATTGGTGAAGCAGTTCATTGATATCCCTTTTATTAGGGCATTCCATGACAGAAAGTGAGCCCAACTGGATCAGTAGTAGCTTATAAAAACTGGGTTTAAAATAAAATCCACTCTGGAAGGCATAGTCATATTGAGCCAAGACATATGGTAGGAAAAAAGATATTTACTGACAACTTGGAACCCAAATTGGAAAATCGACGCTACCATTGCAGACCTGCCTATTCTCCCGCATTTCGACTCAGTATCCCACCTTCCCACACCGTGAATATAAATTCCCGCATTTGGACAAATTCAAATATTTTATAATATTTTTTCCGCATTTCATGCTTTGGTGTCATTCTGATTGCCGCCGGAGTATATTGTTCACTCACAGTCAAGCAAGAAAACTGCATTCTCTTGTTTGTTGTTATAGGCAGTTGTCCTGCCTGCCGCCGTTGCCAAGGCCTGGGTCTGTAGGCCAATAGTATATGATGTAGCCCAGTCCGGACCTGTAGTGTTATGTGTTACACCCCACCCGTCCCACCCTCACACTAAGTGGTCGTTCACATGCGCTTGTCATTCATGATCCGACCATCACTTGGCCTACGACCACACGTATAGCTCCCTTTTGAACATAAATCTTTGAGTGACGGTGGTGTCCCATCCCACCCCTCATTTTATGTTTTCACTTTCAGTCCGCTTTATGCCGACCACGATGTAGACGATGTAGATTCGTCCTGGGATCTTTCACTCAAAGGTCTGGTCGGATGCCGACGACGTGTTTAGCTTACGAATACATGTCTTTACACGTACGTCATTGGCAGAAGACGATGGGCTGCCCATAATATGATCATCATGTAAGCCTACTGTTCTTGTCTGCTTACTTTACGTAAGATGGATGAAAAAAAAAAGATCCAAGTCTCGGTGATTCTGACATAATTTTGGTGTGAAATTTGACCGGCCTGTCATTCTATTCAAATATCCCTGCCGGCACTCGTGACAGAGGTTGTCTCACTCACGAGATATTTTCTGTCTATGAAGTGGCTGTATTACACCTACTTCTTTTTGTGATAGCTATTACTATCACTGCCAGAATTTAACCGCTTCACTGCTATGCATCAGTTATAGTCCAGTCAGTTTTCCTCTCTCTATCCACTGCTAATGCTATCCTCCACCCGCACTCAGTCCCGCCAACTGTGTGAGCCCACTGGCATTGTCCTCTACTTTCCCACGGACAATCAGAACCGTCAAGAATCCCGTTCTTCAAGAACCGTCAAGAATCCCGTTCTTCAAAATTACTAATTGTTACATGCAGAAGCAGATAGATGTGAAACGCCGGTCAATGGTTGGAGCATTGGATCAGTGAGAAAGTGGGGATATTGGGTGGCGGGCTGACCATGAACCTACCATGTACTCCCCTTCCCACCATACAGTGAAGTGGTAGCGTAGAAGGATGGCATAAAAGAATATAAATTTGTACAATATATTTGTGAATAGTGCAAAATGCACTAGATCTATACTTGAATTAAAGTGAAATTGTTCACTATGTTTTGAATCTGCAAAGAATGTAAGAAATGCAGATCTAATTTAATGTGTAATATTTACACCGAATGAAACCTTAAGTTCAAATGCAGATGTGATAGATCCATAGACCGTTAGGCCTGACTGCTAAAGGCTAGATCTAATTTTGCTTTTTATAATGGAGTTCAATATGGCCATGCCAAATAGGCCTACTTGGTCTAGGCCTGTCTACCACGAATTCCGGTAATGTGAAGCGAATTGACAATAAAATAATACATTTTATTATGAAGAATGTTATTTACTAATAATTTATTTTACTATTATTTTCTTCTATTTTGGCAGAATTCACTTTAAAGTTGCGAAAATTGATAAAAGTTGCAAAAGGTTGGTAAAAATCGCGCAGTGCACGGATCTGTACAGAAGTTGCAACCACGCATTTCTGCGGGGCCAGATTGGTGACCACTCTGAGACAAAACAGACTCACAATCCTGCAGAATATCAGTGTAAGCTTTTACGAGGCACTCTGAACTTTCGCCTCCATAAAGTTATGAAATTTTTTATTTCTGCTACTTCCAGGGACTTCAAATTTCCGACTTTAGTCGGAAATCTGACTTTTTGGCCATTGCCGACTTTTCTACTTTTGGCTGATCAACTGCCAGCTACCCTCCCATGCTACGTGGTATCCTTCTGCGTTTCAACTCTACATCCCACCTTCCCACGCCATGAACATAAATCCCTGCGTTCTGGTGATTTTTGACATTTTACACTTTTTTTTTTCCATTTCAACCTTTATAATTTTAAATGCTGCAGGAGTACTATTTTCACTCACAGTCCAGGAAAAAAAATTGCATCCTCCGGTGCATCGCTATAAGCAGTGGTCTTGCCTGCTGCTGTTGCCAGCAGTACATGATATAGACTAGTCCACACATGTAGTATTATGTGTTATACTCCACCCATCCCACCCATATGCTAAATGATCATAGTGCCCATCATTCATGATCGGATCATCGTTTGGCCTGCTGTCACTCATTGTTGTTTGTTCCCTCCTGAATCTAAATCCTTGAATAGCCATCGGCACCTGTCCTCAACTTTCCCACATCAACAGTGGTATTCATTGTTACTAATTGTTACATGAAGAGGCACATTATTTTGAGCCGTCATTGCTAGGTCATCTGTGAATCATCAGTTTGTGGCATCTATCAAAAGATTCTGCGTATAGATGTGAATTGCCGATCAGTGGTCAGAGCACTGAATCGACAGGAAAGAAGGGGTTCTGAATGGCGGGTGGGTTTCCCCACTCTCCTTCCCGTGCTGGAATGGAAACGCCTCTTTCTGGTCTGTGGCAATCAGATTATCAAGATGGCAAGTAATAATGTTGCAAGGTTGATTGCCGTCAGAAATGTTGGAGGGCTGCACAAAAGAATAGAAATTTGTGCATATTGTGTCTGAAAAGATTGTCAGAAGTGCACACCACTGTTTACCACCGTTCCTTTAGTTTCCTGCCGACCTGCCATGTCAAGGGGGGTTAAAAGGTGAGTCACGCCCCAGTGCCCGCGCAAGCGATGGAAAACTTGTGTGGTGAAAGTTTGTGCTTTTTGAAAACAATTATGGAGTGAACAGAATTGCTCTGCATCAAAGATAAGCTAACCAACAAAAAGAGAAAATCTTTGACTTTCAGCTGATATGTTTTATTTGTGTATATAATGTCATGTAGAGCAGTCAAAGTTAGCAAAATTTGGCATTGTTGTATCCTTATATGGAGTTTTAAATGGATAATATTCATCAGTGGAGTGTACAGAATTCTTTATAAATCTGATATTTATAAAGTAAAAACATTACTCTTTCATTCCTCTCAATGTGGGAATGGCCACAGTGCAGGTTTCAAATAACCAACTGCTAAATTCCACACATTTACGCTGGAAAACTCACAGCGGGCGGGGCCACATCGCTTGAGTGCCCGCAAATGAAGTAGTGTATAGTCTCAGTAGTATGAGGACAAAATCGAACATAACTCAGCTTCTAAAACTGGACCCATAAAACAAGTTTTACACAGTGGAAGGATGGGCATACTAATTTGTTTAAAACTAGTTTTAGGAATATTGATGGACAAACAAAAGGGATTTTAATAAAAAATGATATCAATTTACTTTGAGTTTAGAGACAATACTATATAGTTTTAAATCATATCATGCGAAATAATCCAAATGAACACATGAACAAAAATTATGGCTGAAAACATGAAAAACGCGAGAATCTCAAGATGGCCACAAAACAATTTTAGTTGCAGTAGATACTGCAGACTAATGGGATAGAAAGAGGTGATGTCACAGCGGGGAAGAACTTGTAGCACGGGAGATTTATACGGGTGCACCTTGGAGGGGAATCCCCCCAAGCTGTCAGTTTGAGGACTGATTTATGACTCAGGTGGCGGGCAACTAAAAGAACGCTCTGAGGCTGGTTTGAACAGCAGTATGCAGATTCTTATGTGTAATATTTGTATCAAATGGCATGATATACGGATGCGCTGTTGATTTGTGATTTGATACATAATACAGTGGAACCCACGAGAAGTCAACTCAGTCAATTCTCGGTTAAAATCAGCAGCAGGGAAGTAGGAGGTCTGGGAACAATCTTTGCTTTTCTGTTTTTCAACTTTTGCTTTTCATAATCTGAATAACCATGCTTGATTTCTTATGCTATGTCAGAAAAATAATCCCCATCATCAGAATTGTGTGATCTGCAAAATCAAGAAGGTGATGCTGTCATTTATGCTCAGGACACAAGACAGAACAAAAACCTATGTAGCATTTCTGCAACATTAAAAACAATAAAAGCAGATATCAAAATAACACCATTATACACTGTTAACCATACATATTTGCATTTCCTATTATTAATGTTCATCATATGGTAGCAAAATGAAGTCTATGATTAATATATTGCCTTCTAAGTAATGTGTCTTGTTTGTAACATATATGCAATATACATTTAGCTTTCCGTTAAGGCCCAATGTAGCATATCTACAACACAGATTTTGATGAACTCAGATAAACTTGTATACCTTTATTTTTATACAAAAACTTGATTAATTAATGAAAAGAACATATTTTTAATACATTTAGGTCCTCCCAGTTAAGGTGGGGATCATCGATTAGTCCTGATATTTACTGTCCGAGTAACTACCTTGAATTACAGGATCTTAGTTTGACAACATCTTTAGTATTTAAGCTACCACTCTCTGAATCTGCGTAACATAGCTGTTACATTGGATCATGGTTAGAAAGGCTTTTTTGTTTTAGGGGAAAAATTGACGTGGGGAGATTTTTTTTATGCAGCTTTTAGCCCTCAACACAGTCCTTATCCACATACAGATAGATGATCGTGACTTTATTTCACCGCCGAGTGGTCGCTCGACATGCATCCTTGGCATTGAAGCTCAAGATATAGCCAGAAGAGGTCATAATCAAGTGTTTTGTGCATCCTTTGCTTGCATCTGGTCAAATAATAATCGACCATTGCATCCAGAAGGAGAATACACTTGTCTGACATTAGGCCGGAACATCTGTTGAATGACCATGCGTCAAACAAGTTAGAATGAACATATCCACTTTTTTACTATTATTAGTATTATAGGGGCCTCCCGCCCCCCCCAAGTGTTCGGGGCACCTAAGAGTCCGCCTCTGCTGGGAAACAGAATTTTCTCTTTAATTTGCCCCTCTAAGAACCCACTTCCAAATATAAAATCTGCCTAAGAGCCCAGTGTCAGACCAAGATATGAAAGTACTTATGGTGTAAAAAAATTGGTGCCGTCTATTTGGGCCTATTGGTGCAGCTAGACCTGGGGTCTATTTGGGCCTATTGATGCACCTCTTTCTCTCTGTCCGTCCTAAGAAAGTTACTGTATCCAGTTATGTAATGTGTCGGTGGGGGGGGGGGGGGTATGTGCCAAAACTGAGAACAGACGCTCTCGTGTACGAGCCAGTATGAAATTCTTTTGCCTTTACTATGTGGTGCAACTTTATTTGCCTGTGCTTCCTTATTGCAATACTGGGCCCAAATAGACACTCCGAAGAAAATTTTACATCAGATTGTCGACTTGAGTTAGTGCTAAATGTGCAGTAAAATGAGGACAGGGGTGGAGGAAACATGTAGACAAAGAAGTGGAAGTGATGGTTGATGTATGACTGCATAATCAGGCCACATTGTGGACGAACCTGTAACCATTTCTTTGTTTGACAATACATGGGACAGATCTGTGATTGGGTCTTTTTTTTTTTTAGGAAGAATAAATTCAGCCTTGGAACTGGTCAGTTGTTTTCCTACCAGTCAGTGTGGTTAATTTTAAATATTTGAGTCACTCATGGGATTATCTGTCAGGTAACATAGCAATATCATGTTGTCATTCGACAATGACACTGTTGTATGTAAACTCACTTGACGTTTAAGCACTGAGCATTATTGATGAAATTATACACTAAGATTAGTAAGAAAAGGCAGAATTTGTTAGATACAATTGTAAAACACATACAAGCGGTAAAACTGTTCTTATTCCCATAGATAAATCTTTGGCTAACAGTAGCAATCAGTTAATAATTTATTCTCACAACAACCGGGGCTCTTAGACGGAGACCATTGTATTTTTATATTCAGAAAAGGCAGGACTTTTAAGGAAAACAAAAACCCTAAACTACATTTTTTTTTTTTATCAAAAACAATATTTCTTTACCTGGTCCCCTTCAAGAGTACATTAGCTAAGGTCATTTATGACCGAAGGAACTTAGCCATCCATCGGCTATTATTTTAAGTGTAGTGGTTATTAAGTTAGTTCAAACATCATTCTTACTTTGCAGTTTTTTCTTTTCAGCTGGTGTCTTCTGTGCTATTGTTTCACACCCTGCAGACACTATAGTATCAAAGCTGAACCAGAATAAAGGAAGTAACTTCATTGAGATAGCTAAATCCCTGGGGCTTCTTGGTAAGTTTTTTACTGTCTTTACATTCACATTGTTGTTTCTGGGCAATTCTATATGTGATAAACTAACAAATCTGAAGATTTTTCACCTTCTGTCCACTCATATTTTTCACACCAATCATGATGTAGCATACAAATTTGCTATGGTAAAGTATCTCATATAGATCTGGCAGAATGCCATTGAGGACTTATGGAGTTATGGGTCCAAGAAGATTTTGTGATGGGCTAACATTGGGTCAGCCTGATCTTCTGAGTACCTGAGGTCAGAGCCAATTGCTCTGAAGTGTGAAGAGTTAACTTCTTCATCTCACAATATGAGATAAATGAATGGTTGGATTACAGTTATATAGCAGATTCGTAACAGTTGACTTATCTCTCTTCATGAGTATTTATTATTTGGTGAATGGTGGACTGACAGTGATGTTGTGACAGATTGACACTTCTAAATGTAAACATGACTAAGTAAATCATCCATTCTTTGCTTTAGAATCATCATATGAAGTATAAAGATTGACAGAAACAGTACACTTGAGTCCACTCAAATCGAACTTTGGTTATTTGAATGTCAAATATTTATTGAATGAATACAAAACAATAGATTTTTCTTCGTCTTTGCGCCTATTTAATGCTTCGCATAACTAGAAGCCATTATTACGAATTTCCTTTTACTCGAACAAGTCAACGCTTTCATCCTCTTTACATAGTTTCCACCAAAGCGGGTGCCAGTGGTTTGAAAACAAAGGGGACAGCAGTGCAATAAATTTACATGTATTGAATGTGCGGCACATCACTTGTAGGCCTTGTGTGTTCAGGAGGGTTAGGGTGGGGTGTGAACAGCATACAAGAGTCAGCACTGTGTAGCAGTTGATCTATAATCAAACTTCCTGGCAGATCCTACATGTATTGCGAAGTGTGTAGGCAACACTATTATAGGACATCTAATGTAATAATCACTGTCTTGGTTTTAGCATTGTGACGGTTTAGGCCAGATTCTACATCGTGCCTTTTTTTTTCGCTTGTGATTGGCTCACTTTATATAGACCGTGTGGTGGCTTCCTCTTGTTCTGTTCAGGGCTCAAACTTAATAACCCTTTTCAGGACTAGAACTTCATTAATCTACTCGCTTCTTTTCAGGGCTAAAACTATAGTCTTTTCCAGAACTAAACACTATAACACCATTCAGACTCTACTTTTCTGAACTTTCTCTTTCAAGGCAACCAAGGGTTAACAATTCAGTGAAATGAGTGGGCCTGAATTTAAGATAAAGGGGAGACTCAGAAGCCATTATGCAATTTCTTTATAAAGGGAAATAATCCTGTAATAAAATAAAATAGTGCCTCGTTAGTCATTCAATAATTGTCTCTCTTGTTAAAATTCGAAGTCGAACTCTTTCCTCAAACTCACTAGGGTGGTCCCAGCAAATTCGAGTTAAGTAGGCTTGGCTGTACATGTATTTACATCAAATGAAACAATTGACAGTAAGATAAATGTAGGTACTCAAAATTGCCATAAAGCTTGATCAAGTCAGTGAACACCTTAGAAATTGTGTTTAGCCAGTATTTAGAACTGTTCTGGCATAATAAACTTTTGAAAATGTTCATATTACATGCTAGTAGAAACCATATTCATCTACCAGATGGCGAATCTTATCTTTTGACAGTTGATTCTTGTCTTTTATGCCTTCGTAAACTGCTCTAATGTCATTGCTTTGACCAATTGAAAATTGCAAAGATGTCAAAGAAAATAGAGGGTTTGTCACAAACATTTATGTTATCTCTAGATAGTCAGTGATACTGATCTGGGAAGATCTCTTACTGAAATTTTCTCATGTGACTTTTGTTTCAGACAATCATAAGTACTTGGCCTGTGTAGTAGGCATTATCATTGAGAAAAAAATATGTTTTTCTTTGTGAATTTTCACACTTATGCCTAACATAGATGTACCTGTCTTTTCAACTTTATCTCAAAAGCTGTGTGTCATCCAGTCTATAACTAGTGTGTTAGTTACCACATCAAAATTGGCATACTGGATGGCTGCCTAAGAATGAAACTTCTCATCCACTTCCCTGACAACGCCCTTAATTCCTTTGTCATCTGAAAGTATGAGTGTTATCTCTGTTTTTCTTGCTCACAAATTTCACATGGTCCTCAGGGCTCGGAACATATTTCTTTTCTGATCGAACAGCTTGTTAGGCCATCTTCTTGACTTCCTAACCAACACCATTGACTTCTTCATTCTCATGAGATGTGACAAATAATTGCCAGTTGATGCTGGCGATGAAGTCAAAATGTAACTTGATAGATATTGCAAAGTTGAACTGGCTCCTCTGACAGCTCTGAGAGAATACGCTGATAAATGTCAGTCCATCACACTGATTTATCCTTACATCATGCTAATTTCTCAATATACATGAACTTGTGGAGCATAATTGACTGGGTGGTCAGGTGAGGAGAGGAGAGGTGGCCACAATAGACCTATGAAACCACATGTAACGCAGTGGAAGGGAAACAAAGAGGCATGTATCAACTTTGGACTACCATACAGTCAGTGGGAGGATGGGGGTTGTCATATGTGTGTGTAGATCCACATGTGATGCGTTTACACATTCACCCACATGCTGTCTAATCTAGATCCAGTCTTGACGTGCAGCAAATTGGTCTCCTGTTTCATACCATGTTAGGAATTATTTGTATCACTCAGTAGTAATCCCTGCACACTGTATTCTCACAAGATCTACCGACGGTCCTTTTGAAGACCAAACAGTCATAACAAAAGCTTAAGAAACAAAAGGACAGGAGCTGATTTTATCGATTTTCATTCGGCCAAGTCTATTTGCCCAACTAGTCACTTGACGAGATACCTGTCTGCAGGTGGATAAAAGGTGTGAAGAGAACATAAGATTAAGTGGGGGGGGGGGGCATAGCTGAAGGGCTAGGCAGTGAATTTGGCCTGATTTTTCTTTATAGTATTATAGAACGCTTTTAGGAACAATATCATAGTTACAATATATTTTTGTAAATGAAAATTTAACTTTCTTGTGGTACATAATATTCAAATGTTATGTTTTTTGACAGCCAGTTTCTCATCCAGCAAACAACAATGACAGTCTCATCAGAATCAAATGATAATGTATTTTATCTTACAATATCTTGGCACTGCAAGTATAGAACCATAAGTGGCTTTGCATGACTCTTACTCTACATCATTTCATTGCATAATGCGACAGTTTTTTTTGTGTAATTCTTCATATATCATTTTTTTTTTTTTAACAAACATGCTGGCTAGTCAAATCCGAGGTAGTTTTTATAGGAATGACTGTGAAAACCTCCACACAATTTTCTTTTTAGCAGATTTGTTGTGCATAGAGTATTTGTGATTACATGTTCAATGCTGAGGTATAATCTTTGTTACCTTATATAGTTAGTGTAATATAACTTACCTTTCCTTGTAGAGGATCTAAAAGCACTGATACAACATGATTTATTTACTATTGCAAATGTCCTTGACTTCATTGTGCTCCTCATTCATTTTGGTGGGGGGAGGGGGTTATGGATCATGCAGAGTGTAACGAATCGTGATCGTGCATGCAGGGTACACACGAGTGTGTTGTGAGCGATGTTCAGTTGATTGTAATTGTGTGGTGTGCAGCGAAGGTCGTAGTTAGCATGCAGAGATTCGGGAAAGGTCCAGAGGAGTGTAGTTAGATCTTGTGTGCATGAAATATGTCACGTGTGCCAGTGCCAGCACATTCGACATTGTTCGACAAAGAGAATGTTCGGCTCGAGCTAGCATAGATATATATATAAAGGCTCGGCCGAAGGAGAGGAGAAGTGGACTGCAGAGAGCAAGAAGTAGAATGCAGTGAGAGCTGTGTGCATCGGAGTTAGACAGCTGCCCAGAAGTTTGTACTGTTACCAGCACCTGCAATAAATTCTGCATCATTTCGATGTCGAGGATTCCTATTTTCATTTCGTTTTCATTTCTCCCTTCCTGTGTGGTCTCGTCCGCATTCACTACCTGATCACCACTTACAACGTCACGACTAACACATGTTGAACATCCAGAGAAAATTCGTGACACAGAGAGTAAATGTAAAAAAAAAACAAAAAAACTATGTCAGAGAACCATACTGTTTTCATAATTACTGTTCTGTGTTACTATGTTATATATGTTATTCTGTTATGATTCAGTTTTAGGATGTCCCTCTTTCCCCATACAGATCAGTGAGCAAGCGAGACTTGACGTGTTCTTTTTTGTTCATATTATGAAACCACACTTGATATTTTTTTTGTGATTCTTTTTTTTTTTTATGTCATATGGATGTCTAAAATATTGACATATAATTACACAGTGACTGAAATTTTGAAAAGAACTGATTAAAATTAAACTTGCACAGGCACATACCTTATACTTAAAAAGAGGATAACTTAAAAAGTATTTGGTGTAATGGAATTGTGACTTCACACAGGGAACCATTAGATCTTCAACTTTCCTTGTCGACTTGTTTTATTACTGGCAAAAACTAATGTAAGTTTTAAAATTAATTGAAAGTGAATTGTTCATAATGCTAGAAGGTGTGAAAAACTGGCTCCATAAAATTCTAGAAATGAATTACTAAGTCTTGTTCTAGACTAATAAATTTTATAATGTTGTAATTGCAACAGAGTGCTGGACACATAGATATTATTTTCATATCAAGGGCTATGTAAAAAATGGCTAAAACAATGCCTTAAAGTAGGTGAAAATTTGCCAATTTATGTTCAGTCCAGGCTAGCACAGACTAAAAAGGGAAGTCCCCCAGCCATAAAAATTTTATTGTCCTCCAGCAACCTGGTGGTGGCAGTAGTTTTGGGTATCGGGTTACAGGCTGGTGGAGAAACTAAGATGTGCACTTTTCTGAAAGAGTTAACAGCTGTGATCTGTATTTGCAAAAAACTTCAAAGTGGGTTCGATTCCTGCCAAGGGATGGCTAGGATGACAAGCTGCATTTTTTTTTTTTTTTTTTGTTCAGTGACTCAACGACCCTATGGCTTGTAGGGTATGGAAGCCCCGTGTTTAGCTTTCTGGATAAGAGTTAAGATACATTACTCACGATAAAGAATCTTAATGTCTGATTTACTGTGTGAGCGCATGCCTGCTAGTAATAATGTAGTGTGGTGTGCCTGTATAAGTGTATGTATGTGTGTGCACTTGTGAATATGTGATTATGTGTAGCCGTATGTGAGAAAAATTACGTTCTGTGCATTTCAAGATATAATTCAGGATTAGTTTTCCATACATGACTTTTTTTTTTTCCATTTTTTTTTTTTTTTTTTTTTCATTACTTTCAACAGGCCAGGGTTGACCAAACTCAGCCCAGCGTCTCTATTATGGTGTTATGAGCAATTTAAGCTGCATGTCAGGGGGTAGCCTGGGCCATTTGGCTTGTAAAATGTATCGTACATGTGATGTTAGCGTTATGTAACAGCATTGGCTCCTGTAATTTTTATTCAGCAGTCTCATATCTCCTAGAAAATTATATGGTCTACATGTATATAGCCTTAGATGAAACTCAAAAAGTCGCTGCGGAAGGTAATTTTTTTTTTTTTCTTCTATTAAGTGCGGTTGTCTTCATGACCTTGTCATGAAATGATGGGCTCTTTTGCACAACTCAGTGAACTCTTACTCTTTTGAGTCATTGTAACAGGCATATGCAATAAGACAATTGTCACTGAAGTGCTGCCCATTGAGCTAAACAACGCTATATTAAAATCAGTTTTAGCCCAGCACTAAAACCATTCACAAAAAAATAAGTAAAGTAAAATCAAAATCATACAAAAGATTATGCATGCGAGTTATGAATCCAAAAATAAAGCATGTGCTCTTTAGTAATTTTTAATCTTTTGTTTATGAAACTAAATAAAACAAATGAATAGAAGTGAAGTTAGTCAGTGGCATTAGACTAGGATCTCTCGCTCTCTCTGTTTCAGATCAATGTTTTCATATGTATGTATTGCATGTCGGTGTGACTGGCATAAGAGAGAAAGAAAGAGGGAGACTGTTTGTCTGTATGGGTGAAATTGCATTATCCCTATCGGCTGTTGAAGACAAAAATAATAATCATAAAATTCCTTTATTCTTGAAACGAGACATGTTTCTTTATGAGGAGGAGATCCATGATTCAGTTCTTCATGTGTAGAGACGAACGGGAAAATCATGAGCGCTGTCCCACGTAAAGGCAAAGAAAGAAAATCCTCTCCCTGATTTATTGCACGCCTAGCGTTTACCCTAAAGTAAACAATCTGACGTTAAATTACATCATGATTGTTCGCATCATACGGGGTAGTTAGCCTGTCCCAATGTTAAATGTGTTCAAGGCAGACCCAGTCGCTTCAATGGCAAAAAGAGTACAGTTTGGGCTATTTAGGGGACCTAGTCGGTCAAATAGCCACTACCACCTTTTTTTTCTGATCAAGGGAAGAGAATCAATATTTCGATTGGGGCACTTACATCAACATACAGCACTATTGCTTGCTATTATTGTAGTGAGCTACCTTTGCAATTAAAAAGCACCATCTTAATGAGGTTTCTCCTATACAGACTTTCTCTTATATGGACACAAAAGTTCTGGACCCTTACATGTCGATATGTCAGTTGTGCGCTGTACTAGACAACATATAATATATCAGTCGCCATGCTGATTCATTAATCTGATTAGTTTTTAACTTATCTTTCATTATTCTTTAGGCATGTGGAAGGGCCTTTTCCCGAGGATCATCATGATTGGCACCTTGACAGCCTTGCAGTGGTTCATCTATGACTCGGTGAAAGTGGCATTCCGACTACCCCGCCCACCACCACCAGAGATGCCAGAGTCTCTCAAACGCAAGCTGGGTGTAAATTAACTACATCAGCTATAGATTGTAAAAATAGTCCTTAGAAATTGAGTACATAAAATCATTAATGAGATTTATGAGAGGCACTTTGTTGTCCTTGGTCATTTTATGATTCCTTTTATAATAAACCAGAAGTCTATATAACTACTATAAACTGTTGTTAGTCGAGTTATGACTGTTCACAGGTCTATGTGGCTCAGAACATACTAGCAGACAGAGTGAAATCTGTGACTATTGAAATTGAGAACAGTACGTCAAGTTGAGGAATGGGAAGCATATTTCTTGTTGACTTTCTGACATGAAGTGGTCATCTCCAAGTAATCATCTCTTAAGTCATGTAAACTAGAAGACAAGACAATAAATTATAAAATGACTGTGACAGAATTTGAAACAACTGCATGATATGTACATTTACTTCTCAGTGCAACATTTGGTTGTTTTGTTTTCATGTATGTCTGTCCAAGCAATCCCTGAGGAATCACTTATTTGCAGTACAGAAAATAGAAAGATGATTCATATATGCAGAGTTGCCAACCCCATCATGGTTGAATCGGGGATTTCTCTTAGAATAATCAGGCATTTTACATACCAAGAAGAATCCACTGCTAGAACCTGTTTTGCAGTATCCTGTCGAAGAATTGATCAACGCATCAGATATTTACACATATTGTCAAATGCATAGTATTTCTAAATTTAATAAGGTATAATCCAGGAAATAAGTATATAAAAATTCATAGTCATAATTTACAATTAATTCTTTGGTCCGATTAATAGTTTGATGAAAGTAAACTCCACACCCTTTTCTGGTCTAAATCCATTTGTAGTAGATCTTGCTCTCCTTAGCTGATGGAGGAACCATATACATGTATGGTATATCATAATAATAATATGACAGTGAAAATAGTGAAGTGCAAACCTTATGGAATATAATGTTTCTTCCAAAGGCCTGGGTTTGGTGTAATGCCAAGGAGAGCAAGGTTGGATAGGAGGGTGAGAAATTTAATGTGCTAGTTCTTGTCTCTGTGTGGCATCAAATTTGGCACTCATCCAGGACAAGGTTGTGGCATTCAGTTCCGTAGTCGGGCTGGTCGGCTTCTACTTATAGCCATAGACTAGACTGTGTAAAATTCCCCACTCCCCTACTTTTTACCATATGGAGTGAGACATCTAAGAGAAAAAGCTGACATTACCATTGCAGAGACCCAGTCAATGGTCATGGCACTAGAAGGTAGACCTAGATACGGGGCGAAACACTTGAAGCAACACTAATGATCATTGGCCACATTACACAAATGCCCATTTGTCAGGCTTGGCAATCACATCGTGAGCATGATCTTGGTAAGAGTACTGCATAACTCCATTTTGATTGTGATAGCATACGCAACATTATGCCCAATCAAAAACGTAGTTCTAGGCTATGTTCTGGATTTCACACCTGTGACTGAGCAAAAATTTTTAGTTTTTCTAATTCAGTGTTTTTCTTTGTTATTATTATTGTTATTAGATATCTATTTAATTTACGAGAAATCTGAGATTTTAAGCAAGTCTTCAGGTGCCTGGGATTTCACTGAAATCCAGGAAAATCTCAGTTTTTCCAGGAGGGTTGGCAACCCTGTTTATTGTGATGAATTTATGGGGTTTTTTTTTATAGAATATTACTGGGTGTAGTATATTTTGCTGCACTTCTAGTACACTGGTGAAAAATGGTGATTGCTTCCTACTCTGTTTTGTGTTTTGGGGCAAGAGTCAACCTCTGGTACCTCTCATTACTGAAACAGCTTTGTTTCAAAATTGGAGAGAAAGACTTTTTCTGTGGTGTGTACACAAGACTTAATAATGCACATATATATTTATGATAACTGATATTTTTAGGCAGTGATTAACTGACCACAATGGAAATAAATCATTCGAAAGCTTGGGTTTTGACTAAAATTTCTTGTCTTGGTTTGCTTTTGTGTTTGAATGTTGTTGATTTAGGTCGAGAACATACTGATCCATGTGATTTGGCAGCCACCAAAAGGGAGGTGGCTGGAGAAGAAGAGAGCATATAGAATCTGGCAGGCTATTGCCGGCAGCATTGTGCGTATGAAGTTGGGAAAGGAGCAGGAAGTGATGGTTGTTGGCTTTATCATACATAGGAGGTCAAGATTGAACTGCTTACAAGGTACATGTAGTATCAAAAAGTTTGGGGGCTATATCTATAAATGCTGAGCAATATACAGGGTTGTCAGAGTTCAGTGAAAATCCGGGTTTGCGGCGATCTGCAGTTCCAGCGTCACAGCATCGGTGCTGCCAGAGGTTGTCGAAAACTCCGGTGGACTGGTAAATTTAGAGTAATTTTCTCTGCTAGCAAATATCCAACACGAAACCATAACCGGAGACAATTCACCATGCAGGATTTTGTGCACATTGCCAGATTGGATTTATTTGGACCCAGACAGAAATGACAATGAAATCATAGCACCATATGATGTTAGATTACATCTACTCCTTGTGCATTTAAGAGAAGTAAGCCTGTCAGTTAGGCCTAAAAAGATCCCTTTCCAGTCCACACCCTGGAACATGTTCAGCATTTAAGAGAAGTAAGCCTGGCACTAGGCCCAAAAAGATCTCTTTCCAGCCCACACCCTAGAACATGTTTTGAATCTCACCTTGTGGCCTACCTAGTGGATGGAAAGGAGTGAAAGATTGGTGGATATTTTAAATATCATTAGTAAAATAGTTGAGAGTGTTTTGAAAAAAAAAACTTGTCTTAAAACAGCACTTCTGATGCTTATTCTATTGTTTGGGGGGGGGGGGTCTGATCAAGTGTTTGGGCTAGTCGATCCAGATCTAACTGATCTTCATTCTAGATTAGAAATCTAGACGATCTCAGTGCTGCTGATGTCATATATATCGACTAGATTTATATTATGACTAGTCCTTACTCTACTAGACTATGCTTGAGATCTGGATCTAGTCTAGTTGTACTTTACTAATTCATTCTACAAAGACCAAAGGACCCGAGAGTTTGTAGTAAATTTCAACTCCACTGAGGTATCTGCTTCAGTAGCTGAGATAACCACCATGACAGGAGGTTGAAAAGCTTATCAAAACCGTAACCGTACAAAGACCAGTATTATTCATCATTCAGTTTGCTTTTGTATGTGATTAGGTCTTTGTGGAATGAAATGAGAGTTGTATGTATTATTTGGTATGCCAGCCGACTAAGTTCAGGGAATGGCTCAGTTTTGCACTGACAGTCCTGAATATACCTTATCGATGTTGCATTTCATCGCCCCAGCATTAGATTGTCCCATCTACAACATAAAACTGCTGTGGTTAGGGCAATTTATTTCTGGTGTGACAATTTGTCTCCTTCAAAGTTGTCTCCTTGGGCATTAATACACCACTTCCAGCTTATCTGTCACAAATCAAAAGCCTTCTGGAAGTCGTTTTCTGTGAGCATGTCCAAGACCATGTGATTCATGTTGAATTGCTTACACGATGTCATTGATAGTATCAAACCTATGGCCTTTGCGGTGAAACTTTCATCTCAAGGAGCAGAAAAGCTTCACTGGAGACTGATGGGGAGCGACAAGCATGTTACTTTTGACCAAACAGTTTACAAGATCTTCATTTTGCACAGGCACATTGTCCTGCTAGAGTACCCAAAGATCATCATGCCAGTGTTATAGTCTTTTGCGTCTGGCGTTTCCCCTCGGAGTCAGAGCCCCATGAATCATAGCAGAAATCAGAATTGACAGTAGTCTGTCCTTTGGGTGTAACTGATGGTGCACAATTCCGTAAAAACTGGAGAAAAAAAATCCACCTGTGCTTATTTAAGAAGGTCCCCTCCTCCTGGCATCTTCACGTCGAAATTCTGTGCCTCTTCAACCGTGAATTCCACTCAAAACATGCAGTTTGGCACAGAACAGCTTCAGCCTGGATCTCTTATTTTAGTGATTTTGATGTTTGTTCTATTCTCTAACTTCCATTTCGAACGCAAACATTCGCAGCTTAGTTGGGTCACTCGCCAAAATATTTGTATCAATTTAACATTCAGTACAACTAAACTAGGTGATCTGAGAAAATACTCGAGTATTCTTCCTCCTGCTGTTTGCGCATGTGACCATTCCAAACTTATGCAAGGAGTCAAGGAACTTTTTGATATCCCTTGTAAATAATGTCCTCATTTTTTCCAGTAGAAAATTAGTCATTTTGATATAGTTACACTGGGCTGGCCAATAGATAGGCCTGTTCTCAAGTTCTGAAACACAACAAGGAAAACTCATTCATGTGTTTATTTTGTGTATGTGTGTTTGGGAGGGAAGAGAGTTGAGACAGAGCTGGGAACTTGGTCTACTAGAATATTGTGCAAAGATTAAAGAAACAAAACAAAGATTACACATGTACACGTAGTTTATAGGCATTAAATTGCGAAGTTTTCACATCCATCCTTAATTTGTGGTCACATTTCAAATTTAACATGATATGAAAGGCCATGGCTCGCCGGACTTAAGCCTGTATAGTCTTGAAATCCATCCGGACTTATTCAGTCCGTGTCATCATCATTATCATTGTGAAGTTCTATGTCCGCATCATGTTCCTTTGGAAGGGGGTGAGGCACGTGCGGTGCAGCTTTAAGCCAGCCATACACGTTCAGTTAATTTGACTCCGTATTTCCTTCAGATGCATCGACACTGGTTCGAGAGTCAATTCAACTGAACATTCGAACCCTCCACACGTTCAGTTTGTCACGCTGTGGGACTCAGTTTTCCCCGTGGAGACAAGTGGCGTTGCGAAATATCGAGTCTATCCCTGCATATTGTGTAGCGAAGAGCAGGCAAGCAAAAAAGCAGACAAGAATAAAGCCTAGATGTATTAGTCTTTTGGAGGAACTGTGATTGTACTCAAGATTTTCAGAATTATCTAAGAGTGGTTCAAATGGCCTATCTTTATTTGTTGAGCATTGTATAATGTAAGATTTCGTTTAGAGATAATGAATACAATGATGAAAAAAGCAATAAGTCCACATGAGAGACTTACTACTACTATACGTTTCTTGACTACAAACATATTCAACTGTGCTAGGCGCAATAATCGTGCTCCCAATACTCTAGAATAATATCAGACACAGCAATCTTATCGGTAGGACCTACCTGTTCTAGATCTAGAAATTTGCTATCTTTTTTTTATTAAGCATCAAATGGAGACGTGGACGCGTGGCCCGCCCAAATTTGGACTCTCCGCCTGAAGCCAACTTCAAAGGAAGCCGACAGCATCCGATCGTGCTCAGCTTTGGCCTGCAGAACCGCGCAAAAAATACCAGGCGCCGCCTGATTTGCTCAGTTCGGGTGTGATGATAACGTTGACCTAATTTCCCCCTACACGCACCGTACGAACTGTGCAAACCCAAACTGCACAGTCAGAACAGAGCAAAAACTGAGCGTGTATGGCCAGCGTTAAACACTTCTAGTTAAAAATATGCTAATCAGTAAATGATGGTTAAGTTTTATCATCAAGCTTGACGATCTTTTATTTGAGACACTGAATGAGATCGAGATCTTGATCACTCCATTCTACATATCAATACATGTACATCTTCTTCAACTCCACCCTCAAAAAAAAAAAAAACAGAAAAATACTAACGTTCTGTCAAGAAGACACAAACACACACACGTTACAAGGAGCAGAAAATAAAAGTATACAGATCCTTCTTACGTTTGTGTTTACTTCCGTGTTTAGAGTGTGACCCCCGAACTCAGAAGTAAAAAAAGTGTGGGCATCAAACAAAGCTCTAGGCCTAGCTCTCACTAAATCTAGATCTACCAAGTCAAAACGATGTCTGAAAAGCAGTTTGAGCTGTGCTCTCCATAAATCAGCTGTCTAGATCAG
>JBCEWB010434500.1:0-20108 GCA_039654565.1 Peronia peronii | reverse complement strand
GACAAAATGTCGGGACCTGTCAGGATTCGAACCCGGAACTTCAGATCCCGAGTCCGACGGCCCAACTGCTAGGCCACACATTTAGATCCTATATATTTCAGATTGCTGTAGAAACCTGTTTATGTACTGCTGAAGAAAGGTTATGTACTTCATAATGACTAGGATCATCAAGCTGTCATTTAGAAAAATCCTGCCTATTTTTCCTCCCAGCCATATCTGCAACTTCACTCTCTACATATCCTTTTTTATTTTAGGACTTATTCGTTCATTTAGTTTAGGTTAGGCTTACGTGGAGGGCTTTTGGGACATCACTGATGATATTCTGAGATTTTTTCTACTGTTCTGATCTTCAGCATAACTCAGCATGGTATTGAGAGGGACTGAACTATTTCTCAATGTTTTTGTCCTTCCATCAGTTTTTTTTTTTCTTTCAGTTGACTTGTTCCTCCCAATATAGTGCAATGCATGATAGATTTTGTATTAATTTATGCAATAACAAATGTTTCAGATGGCCTCAATGGACATGTCGAAGCTGAAAATTGTAATTGTACCGGGGAATGGGGCTGGAGACGTCACTTGTGCTAACTGGTATGGGTGGCTTGCAAGGAACCTGAAAGATGCTGACATTGAATGTAAACTGGAAAACATGCCTGATCCTATCACTGCAAGGGAGTCTGTCTGGCTGCCATTTATGGAAAAAGGTTGTATGTAATATGTTGTTACATTCTTGCCCTTATCATTTTCAGAGTTATGATTTTAATTAATTAAATTTCTTCAAGAGATAATGCAAATGGTGTATGCAAATATAAATACCTTATTTGTCCAAGAGGAAATATGTCATGACCAGTGTTCCCTTAAAAAGTGCAAGAAAGAATTAATTATAACAGATTCATTTCGGTGTTGATGTTTTATACCCGTCAATTTTTTTTTTTAAATTGAAAGAAAAACTCAGAAATCCGGCATAACATGTAGTATAATAGCAAGGAATCTGGACAGAAAACAACAGTTGTGTCACTGTTTCACATTGTTTGTTTATCGTTTTCAATAGCTTTTTAGATGTAGGAATGTTCCCATAGTTGAGAAATAAAAGGTGCTGAAAGGAAAAATATTCTGTCTCGGAACAGCAGTTTCTTTTTTTGTGTACATGCTTTTATTTTTCTCTTTTTTTTTTCCTCTTTAAAATTTCCATTTTTTTTCATATCCATCTAGTTTTCAAAAGTTTATGTGAAACCTTAAAATTCATCACTGATCATTCAACTGTCATATGTATAACTGAATTGCTTTCATGACCATTATATATTTTCTACATGTATTGTCAGAATTAGATTGTGATGAACACACCATCATAGTAGGACACAGTTCAGGTGCAGAAGCAGCCATGAGATATGCAGAAACGCACATGGTAAAGTGCATAGGCCTAGTGAAAGCCTTACTTTCTTGTTGTGAAAAACTTAGTTAAGCATAACTTGTGTTTATTATTTATAACAGAGCCAAAATATCTGAATACATGCTGAACTAAAATAAATGTCTTCATTCAGTGCCAGCTGCAATTAATTCTCAAGTCTACGACATCATTTGCTTAGGAATTTATGAAAATAATGTTATGGATTTATGCATTTAGGCAATATTTATAGATATCAATATTGACATAAAAATTCATTCAGTGTTTTATTGAAAACCATCATTCAGCAGATTGTTATATGAAAATATAACACTGTTTTTTCTTTATATAATCTCTTTTCATGATAAAATTGCTTATTTGTTAGTTTGTTGATTTTACAGGAACTGAAAAATGATCATCCTCAGTGTTCCTCAGTCAGAAGCAAATAATTAGTTGGAAACACTTGCCCATATAATCAAAATGATCTATTATTTCATGTTTTACAAAACCGTTGCCAACTCAGATGTTCCCTGTACCAATCTGTCATCTAAGTTTCAGTTATTCTCCTAGATGTACATATTTGTCTAAATCTTGTAGTAGATGCTGCTAAATGCATATGAACATTAGACAGCAATGGATACAGTCATGAAAGGCACTGCAGGGGAGGACAGGTAATCTAAGCACTTGCTGCAACAGCATCTATGCTGAACAAGAAGCACTTAAACAAAAACAATGGGGTAGAAGTAGTAGCTGATCTACATGATAAAATTATGGCAAAATTTTTTTAATAAGATTCAGTGACAGTTTATTGAAAATGAAAGGTAATAAATACAGTGGAACTCTGATATTAAGAAATCGAAGGGACCAAGATTTTTATTTCTCAATATCCAAATTTCTTAATATCCAACAGGGACCATTAAACAATGGGGACATTGACTCATCGCTACTATTAATTATTTCCCCTGATAAGCGTCCCCTTAACAAAGCCTGTGCATGCGTTTTGTGCAGAAAAATGTCTAATAATAACATTTTTTTTTAACAATGAAATACTGAAACTGGTAGGCTACTGAAGGATACGTTGTACTCTGCCCTAAAAGCTAGAGTAATGTGCTGCAGTGTGTAGGTTAAGCAATAAACGCAGTTTAATTGATGGCCACCCATAGACCATTGTCTACAATATTGCAGAACATTCTTTAACACAGTAAAGATTACTGCTTGTCTCCCCCACTCAGCACAGGCTGCCCAAACTGCATTACTTTCACCTGCGAGGACAACGAAATACCATCCCCACCCCAGATTGTTTTACCAGGGCCTAGCCTGTTGCATAAGTATCACGCAAATGTTGTCTCGCCTTTAACCATTACTGTGTAATCAGAGCCGGCGGGCATTGTTAGGAGTGGATGAGCTCAGTTTAACCATCTTCAGCACGCCACTATGTGATTTTACTCATCACTTCTGGGAAAATTATTTCTCTTTAAGCGAGATTGAAAGGATTGGCATTTCGTAAATTCTGAGATTTTATTACAAGAAAGAATTAAGAAATAAAACGGAACTGCATATTCTTTTCTTTATTACCGAAATTTCGCAACATCCGATTTTGTAATATCAGAGTTCCACTATATTAAAATGTGCTAATCATATCAGTATTTTTCTGGCATCAACACAGGTCTTTGGGATAGTTGTGGTGTCTGCATGTGTGACAGACCTTGGAGATGCCCATGAGAGGGCCAGTGGCTATTACAATCGCCCTTGGGAATGGAACAAAATTAAAGGAAACACTCAAGTCATCAGCCAGTTTGGATCCACAGATGATCCGTTCATTCCCTGGTCTGAACAAGAGCAAGTTGCCAATGGTTTAGGGTCCAGTTTCTTTAAATATAATGATAAGGGACATTTCATGAACTCACAGTTTCCAGACCTTTTGAAACATATATTGACATTAGTGAAAAAGAATAATAAATAACTGTCTTAATCAAAGTCTAATATATAATGGTGCTATATAATTTATAGATATGTAATTATTGCTCATGTTTATGATTGTTTGATGTGCTATGTTTTGAATTAAATGTCAAAAAATCCAAGCAAAGATGAACAATTCTTTGTATTTGAACAATTCAGCGTTGTCACGAGCAAGAGTGGAAGTGAGAGAACAAAAGTTTGAATGAAATAAGAAGAATGAAAATGATGACCCTAAGTAAAGTTTCAGATATATGCCTACTTTAACGATCTGTTACAAATAACTGAAAAATTCTTTCGAAACAACTTTTTATTGATGAGATTGATTTTCAAATGCCTGTATCTCTCTCAACAAAGCTGTGCAAATGGACTCTCAGTGTGTTGTTAATTCACAGCTGCGGCACAATAAATCACCTATCAGTTGAGTGCCTGAGGGGAATTCCCCTCCCACCATATCAAAGTCAGGAATGCCTTTGCTACAGGGTCGTCATATTATGGTATCATTATTTTCAGCCATTAGTCTATTTCCTACGGTCAGTTTTGGTTGGTGTGTTGTATTTAGTTGTATTATAAGAAGCTGTTTACAATACCTCGTAATTGATTTAATAATAAGTATCTCCTTACTGTAGGATCAAAGAATCTTCTTGATATCTTGTTTGGTTTAGGGGGGGAAGGGTGCTGGTCCTGAGAGTGATTTATTGAGTACTTCTTCTAGGGATTTTTTACACTTCAAATTTGAATTCAGCATGTCCAAATTGGAGGAAAAGTGTAGACAAATTTTTGTTTCGCATGCGGTTGCCATGACAATGCCGTCATATTGGATTTTGTGTTTTCAAAATTAGCTGTTTTTGAAAGCCTGAGACTTCTAAAGTATTGGATGGAACCGTTTGAAATAGCTCTATGTGAAAGATAATATGCATTTGGTTTTTTTTGCTCATATGCCATATAATATAAGTTATAAATTTTTGAACTCTGTATATTGAAGGATGTAAATTTTTCACAATTTTCCGCAAAATATCCAGTTTTCCTTTTCAAATGGAAATAAAATTGAAACACTAAGCATATTCAAAATTTGAAGTCAGTTGCTTCAGAAATAAAAGAGCCTTATGGAAAAAAGTGAAGAAAACATACATATTGAGAAAATCACAATTGAACTTTCATAATATTTCTATAGTCTTTTAGTGGTATTGTGTTTTGCCATTCTGGGGCATGAAACAGATCATTTT
Organism: Peronia peronii; assembly: GCA_039654565.1. Taxonomy (NCBI): domain Eukaryota; kingdom Metazoa; phylum Mollusca; class Gastropoda; order Systellommatophora; family Onchidiidae; genus Peronia; species Peronia peronii. The sequence continues at coordinate 15,545 of JBCEWB010434500.1, read as the reverse complement.
GGCCCCACCCATTATTTTTTCTGGTATCAGAAGAGGGCAAAGTGTCCAAAAATAGTAAAACCCCAATTTTGATATTTTAGTCCCTAAACCTCATTTCCAGGACTCATAGCCAAATCTGCACCCCCCATCCCACCCCTTAACGAAATCGTCTTGATCAGTTCTGTATTGTGTAAAAATTCTGCATGCGTCACGAAATTAGAGTGTGAGTTGTGATCAATTATTCATTTTCAATGCAGATTTGGCTCGTTAATGTACATTTACTTGATCTGCACAATTATACTGTGAATGAAATGCGTCTTGCCTGTGGCATGTATCAAGACAGAACCAAGAAAATAAAACATACTGAAGCAAAACTTATGACATATGCAAGGCTGAATTGTATTGAACTATATGCTGTTAATATTCGAAAACACTGAAGGCTGCCATTCCAAATTCATTAGCTATAAATACACACAGATATCAGTGTTCCATCTTTCTTTCACTCTCATACCCTGTTTGTCATTTCTCTCTCTCTTTCTCTTTCCCTTATATCTCTCTCCTTCTCATGCACACTATACTCCCATTCTGTGTCTAGAATTTATTTTGCAATCTTTTCTCACTCTCTTTTTCTATTTTATTGATGTGTTAATAATGTAATTTGTGAATGAGCTCGCTTTGTGTAATATCTAAACTGTCTACCTGTTGCAGCATGCTGTAAATAATCCAGTTGTTTTACTCGTTTCACAATACTGAAAAATATTACATGTAGTAAGTTTTGTCCATTGAGTGCACAGCTGGCAGATATCTGAGATCTGCATGTATGTGTATACTAATTAAAGAGTCATAGTGTTTATATGTCCCATTATAGTGAACCAAGTTCATAACACATTTTTTTTTTTTAAACCACAGTATAAATGATTAAATCTTATCCTTTCTACCATGTCTTTCAAAATTGAAAAAATTTGTGCCACAAGCATGGCAACTGGAAATGAGAAGGGTTGAACTTAATGCATTTTACCCATTTTGAAACTAGTGTTATCTTCTCTGTCACCAAAAATATACATATAGATCTATCATTAAAAATTATATTACAGAATTTTTCATATTTTGTCTTAATAGTTCATGTTGCTTTTGTTGCACTTATTTTTGTGTGAAATACCACACATTTTCACTATCCAATGGCAATTATCCCATGCTTCCCAGCTGGCTCATATCTCTATGACCTGATTTTTTAACCCAGATCGAGCCCCTGGCTTGCATCAAAATAGAGGCACACTGATATACAGCGTTGTCAGATGAAAGCATAAAGCCATAATAATGTTAATTTTTTCATCCATGATGTGAAAGTTAAATAAATATCATAAGTGTATTTAATGGCACATACAGTTATCAAATTATGAATATCACCAGAAAAGACTAATTCAAGCCTTTTTCATCATTTATGTTGTATATTACTTAAATGTTGGTGTCCGCCTAAGAACCTGTCGCCTAAGAGCCTGGTCTGCCTAAGAACCCACCTCTGCTGCAAAAGGAATTTTTTCTCTAGAATTTGTCTCTCTAAGAATCCGTTCCCAAATAAGAAATCCGCCTAAGAGCCCAGTGGGTGTCAGGCCAAGACACACAAGTACTTGTGTAATTTCACATCTGATTGTCCATTTGAGAGAAACACACAGTGCTAGATGTGCCAGAAAATGGTGACGGGGTAAAGGAAACAGGTAGACAAAGGAGTGGATGTGATGTATGACTTCATAGTCAGGCCACATTGTGGATAACCTGTAAGCATTTCTTTGTTTGACAACTCATGGGACAGCACTTGTGATTGGCTCTGTGTACAAGGAGGAATAGGTTTAGCTTCTTGACTGGTCAGTTGTTTTGCTTCTTTGGTCGGTCTGACTAATTGTAAGTTACCCATGCAATTATCCGTAGGGTAGCATAGTAATATCATGTTTTCATTCAACAATGACACCGTGACATGAAAACTCACCTGACATTTAAACACTGGGCATTAGTGATGCAAATATATGCTAAGAAAGATCAGGAATTGTTAGATCTAATTACAATTCACACACAGGGAAGAAGGCTGTTCTTATTCGCGTAGTGAAAGCTTGAACTAACGGTAATGGTTCAATTAATCATACTGGTGAAGACAATCTGTGGTCAGACAGATTACGTAACTTTTCAATCCGCCTAAGAACCCGCCTCTTTGTCTCCCGGCAGCCAGGTTCTTAGGTGAACAACAGAGATTTTTATAGCAGTTTTAACACATGTAATTTAATTTCTAAACAATTAGATTAATTTTAATGGCCAAAAAATACCAGAGGACTGTTTTTATTTTCAAGTGACAAATGCAGACAATGTTTGTAGATCAGGTCTCTTGCATCTCTGTGTGAGAAATATTTTTGGGATTGAGTAGAGGGAGGTTTTTCATTTTTATTTATATTTTGTATAATGAAACATTAATTTGAAAGCAAGATTTGTATAAAAACAAGTACTTTTATTATATTCATTACAAATGCTACCCAGAAGTATGAATTATGATCTCACATAATGCAGTATTATTTCACTTTTTCCTTGTGTGGTCAAATCACTGAATATAATAAACTGATTACAAAAAGCTTGTCACATAGAAACGTAATGCTAGTACATGCAGTAACATACAAATGTTGAATTCGTTACAGTTGACTTGTCATTGTTGATGTAGTGAGGCAGGGACAAATGACAACATTCTAATCTCAAAACAAAAAAAGATTACATGTATACTTGTAATAAAAGAGATTAATGAGCAAACAAATAGGCAGATATAATATGTATTATACATATAATATGTAATAGTGTGTTCATAATTAAATGAAAATCGTAGTACATGTATCACCTTGATGACTGCTCTTGTGGCTTCAGAGGAATCTGGATTACAATTTTTTTTGAGTTTTCAGTTACGTCAATTCATTCTTAAAATAGATGTGTTAGATTCTATCTTTCTTACCCAAAAAAAAATTGATTAGAGACAGCTGAAATTTATCATTCCAAGAACACCCCAGTGTTGCACATTTGCCACATGAAATATATACAACAGTACATTACATGTAGTTATCACTAACTTTTCTTTCAAATTTCAAATTATATCTTGCATCTTTCTTACCATGATATTGTTATATTTAAATATACCAGGTATATGTAATTCTGAATGGTATGGGTACAAAACCCTAAGTGCATAGAAAGGAATAAGAATAACTCTAAATCTGCAATGGATAGAAAAAGAAAGGTGATCTTGCCATTTTAAATTATTATAGTTAATAACTAATGTGATACAAATACTAAGTTATGTACATGCAAATCTCTACAGTTGCTTTGTAATTGTCATAGTAGATGAATGATATGAAAATATACAGCAGACATAAATATGTAACCTTCTTTTGATAATATGGAAGCTGGATTTCATTTATAGGAATATTGTAAATGGTATTTGTAATTTCATTGTTCATGGTTATAGATAAAATCAAATAGAATCTGAATAAAATGGATTGAGATAAAATTAATCAGAAATCTATTAAAAAAAGAAAATTTAAAAATGAACAAAAAATAAGACAACAGCAAATGAAATGAATGAAATTAGCCCTTTAAATTTTTAGAGCTTTGTATAACATCAAATAATGGATTTTTTTTCCCCTTCAAAATTATATGTCCATAAAAATGAAAGTAATGTAATCAATCAAAAATGATAAAAAAGCAGCTCATTTCTGTCAATCAAATAATATGAATACATGTACTTAATATTGTCCAACAACCAGTCTCTCAACACTCATCATACACACATGTCTGTTCATTATGAGTTCTGAAGATAGTGATTCTTATGATATATATATATACATGTATATATAGTTTCAAAATTTCATTATGAACACATTTTTGATACAAAGTTAGAAGATCCAGAAAAGTGTAATCTTTTGTGTGTTGTACAATTCCTGATCATTGACATGTCATTTTTATAACAAATTGAGTGTGAAAGTTTTTGAATGAAAGTACAGTTCAAACTAAAATGATCCTAAGGGATTAAAAAAAAAAAAAAAAATCCTGATAGGCCTACATAGAAAACAGACACACACACAAAAAATCCAAAAGTTTTCACAATTTAATAGAGACAATAACAATAATATTGTGGAATGTACAATTTTTGCCACATATTTCTTTCAAGGCATACAATTTCAGGTCACAGTTTGTCATATACATGTATGGCATCTCTACTTTGATCAACAATCATTGTATATAATTTTAAATTATTCAGAAGTGGATGCACTAATCTAATAAGGTTGGCATGTCAAATCTGACGCCAAAAAAAAGCTTGTGTATCAACATGCTCACTAGAAGTTCTGCAACATGAAAAGAAAAAACGGAAACAAAAAATGCAGCAGCATCTCAATTTCGAAATATCTCTCACCATCTTCAGACATCATGAGTTATTGTGACCATATATATATAATGAGAATGAACACGTCAGACGCAATCCTTTGATTCAGTGTAAGTGCAATGTAATTTCTGCTCGATCCTAAAGTATTGAAATCAAAGTCGTGTTTTCTTGCACAGTTCCATGACGCTTTCCATTTGCTCTTGCTCATGAATTGTTATGCTGTTAATACCGAGAAGTCATAGAAATTTGCTTATTTTCTAGATTTCTTAAAACAACTGACATAACTTGCTGAAGGAAACCATTCTCCACTTTTTCCTCAAAATCTCAAGATGCTTTCCACATCTTTTGATGCAAAGTGCAAACGTTAGCTAGTCCTTCACAAATCTGCCATTATGGAACAAATACAAAGACAAATTTTCTAGATTTCTCTAGACAAATATTTAACAGAAGTCTTGACAAATCAAATGAAAGTGGTTTTATAGTTCCCTTCCCCTCCCTCTCCCCCCCAGCTTTCTTCCACTCTCTCCCCCTATTTCCCTTATTCCACATTGTCTTCTCCCACTCCTGATTTATTTTTACATCTAAAAAAAAAAAAAGCAAAATTTTCTGTACTTTCAAACTGACAACACATATAAGACAAGCAGACACATGTGAAAAAAAAAATACATCACAAATGTATTATGTTTGAAAGCAGGAATGTGGACAAAATGGCTGAGCTTAATAAAATGAGTGATATCATCTGTGAGACCGGGGCTGAGTTCATGATGACTGTGGTAACGGGATCCCACATCACTTGACCACCTGCAAAAAAAAAAATTATAGAGCATAATTCTTTACTACATCATTTACATAAAATAATACATAATTGATTTGTGAAATGTCATTGCATTCAATTATTGTTGTCTTTGTTTTGTTTATTTTTTTTTGGTGTGTTTTGTTCCTTTTTTTTTTTTAGCTCTGTGTGTCAGTGCAAAATATAGGCAACTCCTAGACTGTCATCCCCTGCTATCAGATCGATACTGTCAGTGGTTTTGTTGTAATCATTTCTCATAATCTATGATGATACAACAATAAGAATTTTTTTTTTAAAAAAGGAAAACCCCAAAAATAGCATCAATAGCAACAAAAAGAAGAAAAAATAGCAAAAAGGCAAACTCACACACACATAACTCAACAGAGAGAAATCAGAAAACCTGATTCGCTTTTGCCCTATAAATGAATAAATGTAGTGAGCTTGAATAAACAGTGCTGTCTAGGATGTTTTGAATGCAGTACACACAAGTATGTATAAGCAGTAGATTTATTCAAGGTTACTGATAAAAAGTTGATGATTCCTGCCCATTTCAATGCACTGTTAATGTACGCCTATGAAACATATGATTAAATTTCATAATTATATACATGTATGTCAAAAGTAATAATATGCTGGCCAAATTGAAAAACGGAAACAAACAAACCAAAAAGAAAGAAAGGAAAAAAAAACAAGAAAAACAAGTTTTAAAAAATCAAAACATGCATTTTGTATTTGTTCTCTCTAATACAACGTACTTTTTTTTTTCTTTGTAATATCACTTCACATCGCTGTGGCCAAGGGTTCTTTTAATGATTCTGATGTCTTTCTTTGTCTGTGCTTGCATAGTGCTAAGAAAATTATTTATTCACTGCAAACACAATTCTATCAATTTCCAATGAAAGTTAAAAAAATATGTTTTTGCTATTAGGTGCAAATTAAATTACGTTAAGCTAGAAACACATTAAATGACATGTCAATTTAAAAGCTTTCCAGTGTAAAGAGAGTTTTAAAAATTATTTACATTAACTTTATCAAATTAGATTTGCTGTGAATTAGAATATTTATTAAATGCTTTTGAGGCTTACCCAGTGTAAAGAAAATATCCCGACTTTTCTTGCCGTCCCCTCCTGTACTATAACCAAGCATTCGCAGTTTGTAGACAACATCTTTCTCCACTCCATGAATAATTCCGGTAGTTGTTTTGCCAAAATCTGTTACTGTTGCTGCTCTTATGTCCTCCCGGGCATCCCACCACCATGCCTGTAATATAAAGAGGAATTCATTGCACTACATAAAATATTATAAAATAAGATAAAACTTACTATTCTTATAGTTCCAGTGTGCTTCCTGTTTTAAGAATAGGTCTATAGGTCTATAAGAAATAAAAGTAAACTTCTCAAATATGTCATTGGATGAGCCTCATTGTACTATCCATCCATCCATCCATCCATCCATCCATCCATCCATCCATCCATCTATCAATGCAAAAAATCCATCCATTACCTGCCCCCTCTGTCCATCCATTTATCCATCTATTTTTCAATCCAGTTTAGCCCTTTATGCTAATTAACTTTACCTATTCAAGCTTAAATGCTATCTTGTGCGTCATTTTCTTAACAAGATCTGTATACCTGTACAACATTAATATCACTTTAATAATAAACATATTTTAATATCGCCCTATGTAACATGAATTTTACTTTATATCCTCTGAGTGGATCCTCTCCAAACAATGTAGAAATTCCTCGCCAAATCAACCGCACACTTTCATTTCCATGAGACATGACGGTGACATACTCAGGATACAGAGATGGAGCTGTAAATGAAAGAAATACAAGAATATAGCATGTATCAGACAAACTGGCTGTGAACTCCTAGTATTCACATCATTTAGGAAGAATTCCCCAAACAACACAAGAAACTGTAGGTAGATCTAGGTGCTTGTAACACACGGGTTACGTTCTATATATGTCTTTCAACCTCCTAGTGGAGGTTATCTCGCCGTAACACAAGAAACTATTGAGCCATTTTGACCGTCAACCAGTTTACTTCCTTTTCTCAAGTACAAGAGATATAATATAGCATTATCAAGGCAGAGGAAAAAAAAAACACTTTTTCTCTCTTTATTTCAAACATTATTACAGTAACAGAAAATTCTGAAAAATTCACCTCATGATTATTTTTTTTTTCTCATTCTGATGTGTTATTTTCCCCAGACTTGTGTGTGTGTCTGTGTGTATATGTGTGTTTTGCTTCACATGTTTCAAATAATTAAAAAAAAAAAAAAATGCCCCCCTCCCCCCACCTCCCTAAATTTGCAATGCTTGTCTTATATCTCTTGTATTTGGCAAAGGGAAACAACCCAGCTAAAAAAATGGCTCATTTGTTGGTGTTAGGATAGGATTCAGCATTACGGCTTTCTTTGTGTCTAAATCCTAGGATGAACACTGTAGATGGATCAAAAGATGCTCTCTTTACAGTCTTGGGCAGAGTGCTTGTTATAGAAAATTTTGCATGATTTTTTTATTGATCTTTATTTTGTACAGATGATTTCTCGGTGAGAGGAGCTAACATATTGGTTATGTTCATTCTTCACTGCAGTTAGTGCACGGAACATTTTTTATGAAACAAATGCCTGGAAAAATGACACACAGTGAAATCTTGTGGAAATATGTGTTAGAAAATTGAAAAATTAAAGAAACATTCCATACATTTGGAAGACGTATATTAGTCTTTGATTGCCGGAATTGTACTCTTAATACATTTAGCTGCATGTATTTTTAATAAAATCTAAAATTTAGATATTTGGCTTTGAAAAGATGACAGACACCTTTAATTTTACATGTAGCCTACAGGCTTCAGTTGTGAAAAAGTTGACATTTGCGAATCAGCCATTTTAATGGGTTTTTTTTTTCAGTCAGCCAAAATAGACTAGTCCAACATTTTTCGTTTTTGTTTTGTTTTTTCTTTTTCTTTCTTTTTTTTTTTTTTACATTTTCTTTTGTGTAGCATGTTTCAAATATTTCTTTTTTTTGTTGTTTTTCACAAGCCTTTCAAACCTAAGAATGTAGAATCATCTCAGCAGGGTGCCTGTTTTTTCTGAGAATTTTTGTGGGTAGAAATTTGGAATTTGGAAATTTTGCCCGGACAGCGGCACGCAGCCTACTCTTTCATCGATTTTGAACTGCCAAGGGTTCTTTACTGTGCATAACGTACACACGGGGCCACCAAAATATAGTCGCCCTTATCTGAGAAGGCTAGATGTCGGGCTTCCCTACCCACAGGAAGCCAGGGAACCGTTGAGTCATTGAAAAAATGTGGGTTTTCAATCTTCGTGTCCTTCCATCCCCTGATGCAGGACCCGCGAGTCGATCCCAGCCCTATTTTCTCCATGAGCAGACGCCAAACCACAGAGCCACTTTAGGCTTACTTATACCTAGCTCTTCAATGTCAAAAGAGTGCAAAAGTTACTTTACCAAGCTTTGCGTCCACTTTCTTATAAAATCCCACCTACCTTGTTGTCTGGTCTGTCATTCTGCCTGACCTTATCTTGGACTCTTTAATGCTCAAACAACCATTCTAAATTCTAGGAAAACTCATGCCATTCTTTTTTTTGTGTGGATGAGGCATAGCAGGACTCAGCAGTTTAAAACGGGTTTGACTCGCAGATCCCGCCATTGGAGGATGGAATCAAACCAAGATCAAAACCTGCATTTTTTCAGGACTCAACGGTCCCTTGGGTTCTTGGGTAGGGAAGCCTGACATCCAGCCCTCTCGGATAAGGGCGAATATATTCAGAGATCCCATGTGTACATTGAGCACGTTAAAGAACTCTCGGCAGCTAAACACCGATGAAGAGTAGGTGGAGTGCCACTGTTTGGGCAAAATTTCTAAATTCCAAACAATCTACCCAAAATTATTCTCGCCAAAAAATAGGCAATCACTTAAAGTTGAGATATTTTTACTTTCTTAGACTGAAAGGCTTAAATAAAAAAAAAAGAAGCCGTCCATAGTTAATACGATATGATGTAATTATGATTTTGCAAACTGGAAATGTCTCATAGAAAATATCAGATCTACATCTAGAGTCATGAGTCACGTGCACACATACCCATCTATGATGGATAAGCCTATGGCTGACTGAAAAGAAGGAGGGGGAGGGGATAGGCGCTCATTTAACTAGAGGAGACTACTCTGACTCACGAGCATCATTCATTCCCAAGTAGTAGTTATCTGTCTTGGGCCCCATGCCTGCATGGTTGAGGAACTGCAGATTGAGGCAGTAGTCGTCTCCATAGTCCATTCCTACCAGCATCCCACTGGACACTTCACCATAGAATCGGATAAACAGAGCAGTATCTTCGTATTTCCCCCGGCACTCGGTGTCTCCTTCTTTCCAGTAGTTAACCTGATATGAACAGAGGGAATATGAGTTCATTAGTAAGCCTACAGTGGAAATCTAAGGAAAGAAATTGGTACATGCATAGTGGACTAGCAAAGGAGATTGATAACATGGTAAATGAGACGAGCTAGAATAAAATCAATGACTTCCCTCATTCAACTGTTCAATCAATCAATCAATCAATATACCACTGATCAGCCGAATAAATCAATCACTCGATCAACCAGACAACCAACTGCCCAGCCAGTCAACCAAATAAACCGTTCAAATAATCAATGAACAATACTGATCATTTGATCCATTCAAGCAGACAGGCCAAATAAATAGTAGTTAGAACATTATTGACTTTTTTTCTGTTGCATTTATAAATGCACATATGTGTATATTTATGTAAGTGTGTGAGTACATGAGAATGGATAGATCTATATTATAGGCGAGAAGGATGGACACGTGGCATGATGGACAATTAGATACATAAATTTATGGATGGAGAGCACCATCTTATCTTTACAAGAAGCTGCGACAACATTTCAGGAGAGAAACAAGACAAACCAAAATTGAAGTAACAAGAAAATGAAAATACCTGGTAAGCAAAGACCTGGCCCAAGGCAGAATCCCTGGTGTTGGGAATGGGTTCCCATTCTACAATTCCAGCTGTAGCATTCACCGCGTTGGCTTGGACAAAAATTGGAGCAATGTTGGTGGGCACTGAAAAACAGCATGTAGAATTCGTGTCACGTATCTATAAATAATGAAACCTGCATATTACATTGATCTCTGTCTCTGCATTTATTCACCCTTTCTCTCATCTCTCATCCATTCATTCTTCAATTCATCCACCCATCTACTCATCCTCCATCCATCCATCCATCCATCCATCCATCCATCCATCCATCCATCTGTCTGTATATCTATTTGCCTTTTGTTTTGACCCAAGAATCTATCTGTATGTTCAGGTGAAGAAAGTAAAACTCTGCAAGTCTTACTAGCTTCTGCCGAGTAGACAAGGACTATTGTGGAGTTGGGACCGAATCCTTTTTCGTTCTTGGCCTGAATTTTCACTTCATATGGTAAGTAATAGTTAGCTGGTCCCACCACAACACTGTACGTTGTACCTGTCAGCAGACCGGACTGCAGATGTATAAGATAAGGCACAAGATAAGAGGCAAAACAGTAACAATAGGCCACAAATAAATTCTTTTTGCTCAGTAAAACAGATGGACATTTTATTGTTCAATTAACATGTCTATCAGAAAGTATTACTCTTTATTCATAATTAATATCTTGGACCAAAATGATCCATTTTCTTGTTCACATCAAAAGCTATATCCTAAAAATGAATAGTTTTTTTTCTTTTTTTTTACTGTAGTAAAGAAATGCCAGATGCTAAAAATGCCCTTTTTTTTTTGTTTCTGTTTTTATTTTTGTAAAAATGACAAAATCATTCAAGTGCTAAAAATGTATTTGTTTTGTTTTTGTTAAATGTAAAAAAGACGATGCTCTTAACATCTTTTGAAACATCAAGTGATTAGTTACGTATTACTAAAAACGGTTCGTCTATTTTTTTTTTTTTTAAATTTGGTTTCAGCATCAAAAACTATAAATTAAACATGAACATTTTTGTTTGAATCCCAGAACAGTCATATGCAACAAACATTCAAACAAACAAAAAGCCCCACCTGTTGCCACTTCTTATTCAAGTCTCGTTCATCTAACAGTCTGTAGAAGACTTTATACCAGAGATTTTTTCCTCCCCATACACTTTGGGGCATCGCCTGGAGGGAGAGGGTAGCAGAGTGTATAAGAGACAAATCGAAGAGTAAAAAAGAGAAAAGAACGAAAGACAGAAAGAAAGAAAGAAAGAAAAAAGAAAGAGAAAGAAGGAAAGAAGAAAGAAAACTGCTATAAACAGTTGCCAAGAACAGACATAAAAAAAAGGCAGATAATTATGTAAAGCCTGGCTTGGCAATGCCAACAAATGGACTGGTCAGACTGTCATCACATTCCATGTTCTATCAACAGCAGAAGGCCGAGAGTAATGGAGATTCTTGACTGCTGTCTCTTACATGGCATCTCATCGACATTAAAAAGACCGACGACGTTGATAACTGCTGTTAAACAAAATTTTTAATGTATTTTTTAAATATTAACGAGATTAAAAAAATAAATTGACTTTTTTTTTAAGTCTGTCTACCTGCCTGCTTGGCAGTTGTCTGTGTATGTGGCTGTCTGTCTATCACTTTTGTCTGATTGTGTTCTCATCCGTTTGATTGTTCTGTTTATGTTGAAGACTATGTTCGTCGTGTTGGCAATACTGCAGTGTTGCGGTCCCTCCGGCGACCTGGCACATATCGATTACTGTAAAATGAACTAGACCAACCCCTGGTCCTAACCTGCTGGGACCCTCGGCTGTGCATACCGCCGAGGCAATAATCGCAGTATCGATGTAGGCACTGGTTCATTTACAGTAATGGATATATGCCAGGTCACCGGAGGAACTGCAACACTGCAGTATTGCCGACACGACGAACATAGTCGTGTCTGTCTATTTCTATGAATGCGTGTCTGTTTATTCATCTTTCTGTGTTTGGTTCTTTGTTTATCTGCTTATTTGCTTGCCTGCCTGCCCATCTGTCTGTCTGTGTGCGTGTCTCTATGCCAGAAGTCTATCTGTCTGCTTGCCTGCCTGTCTGCATGTGTCTCTCTCTGTAACTATGTCTGTGTGTTTAACTCTCTGTCTATCTATCTGTTGGCCTGTCTGTCTGCCTTATCTGTCTCTCTGTCTGTAACTGCTAGTGGGTATGCCTAACTCCCTGTCTATCTGTCTGTCTGTCTGTCTGTCTGCCTTATCTGTCTCTCTGTCTGTAACTGCCAATGCGTATGCCTGATTCCCCACCTATCTATCTGTCTGTCTGCCTTGTCTGCCTGTATGTAACTGCCAGTGGGATATGTTTGACTCCCCACCTATCTGTCTGCCTGTCTGTTGGCCTGTCTACCTGTATCTGTCTGTCTGTTTGAAACTGTCCGTGGATATGTCTGACTCCCTGCCTATCTTGTTTGTCGGTCGGTCCTCTGGTCAGACGATGAAAGAGCCACTTACATCCCAAGTAATAAAGAGTTCCCCCACGCTTCCTCCACCTCCACCAATGTTGCTAGGGGCAAGGATGGGCGGTGCTGGAGCCATTGAGTACCATTCTGTAGGAAAAAAGCGAAGCATAAAGATCAAAGAATGTAATATAAGATTACACATCCAATGTCATTCAAAATGAAAAATGGAAGAAAAGAAAACCACTGCGCCGGTAGCTCATGTGCATTATTTCTGATCAAATGTGGAAAAAAAAACTCTTATCTTATGTTGTATCAGCTCATCTTATCTTATTTTATCCCATCTTATTTTACCTTATCCTGTCTCATCGTATATCATTCATTCTACTTTATATATCACCCTTTTTGTATTACCTTACCTAATCTTATCTTATCCTATTTTATCTTATTATACCTTATCTGATCCTATCTCATCTTATCTTACCTTCTCTTATAATACCTCATTTTATCTTATCTTACATCATCATATTTTATTTACCTTACCTTATTGTGTCTTATCTCATCTCACCTTATCTCATCCCATCTTAACTTTTCTCTGACTGTCTTATACATACTCACCCATTCACCCTAAGACACCGCCGACTTTTTTTTCAGTACTCACTGTAAGGCCCAGCGCTGGCAGGACCATAACCTGTCTGGCTGTTGCCAGCCCGAACCCTGAACCTGTAAGACGTGCCCGGAGACAGACCATCCGAGATGGCGTAGCCTCGCCAGTCTGGAAAGCCCTCGATCTGCACGTCCGCGTCAGGAATTTCTGCAGATATTCAAATGACATAGTGAGCACTACTTAACAAATTAATACGCCTTCCGTCCCACACTGCTTCGGTTAGGAAAGTCATCGATGTGCACATCCACGTCAGCAATTTCTGCAGATATCCAAATGATCGCGTGAGTACCACTCTACAAATAAATTTGCCTTCATTTCCGCTCTGCAACGACGTTCAGTGTTCGATGTTCTTAGAGATTCTTTCCCTTTCGGCGTGCCCCAGGTGGCGGTGCCATATTGGGATGTCAGTCTCTAGCGTTTTTGCACATTAGACTCTTGACTTTGTATTTGTTAGCGCCGCTATCTACTTTTTTGTCCTTGCACTTACACCGGCCCTGGTTTGGAGTGCTGCATCAACTCTCAATCCCTCCTCCCCTCAACCCGGGATGTCGGAGGCAGTGACCGACCCCACCATTCGTGGGGCTCTGCTCGTTGTCCCTGTCTTACATATATTGCACTAGGTCATATTGATAAAATATCGGTGGGTTAAATTATTAAAGTCGCTGGATAAGTAAACATTAGCGCGTGCCACTGAAGCACCAATGCAGAATAGAAACTGCTTCAACTCATCTGCATAGACTAAAAGAGCGATCCGCTGGAAAATCATGATTCAAACTCGAGAGCTTACATTTCAGTTCAGCCACCAACCAACTTACTTCTCTATTAACAATCCAAAATTGTGACAGAAACAAATTTAAAAAAGAAAGAAGGTCCACACACTTATGATCCACCAAAAGTTACCCAAAATCCTAGTTAAAAGACTTGTCGCTCCATGACATAGTTTACACCACACCTACCAATTAACGAATCAACCCATCCACTGGAAAATGAAGAGCAAAAATAAACATAGAAAACATGCCCCATACACTGACTCACCATCCGGCAAAAAAAAAACAACAAACCCAAATCCAACCCGATAAATTCTGGTAGCAAGACTGGTATTCTGTCGCTTACGTTGTTACCGAAAAACCACGGTTTAAACCTAACAACCTACATCTTACCTCACCCATTCACCCACCGATCAACAAATGAAATTATCTACAGAAAGAGAGAAAGCAAATACATACTCAAGCAAATAAACAAGGAGATGAACAAATAAAACACCGCCCGCACATTTACTTACAGGTAAAAAAAAAAAAAAAGTCTCCAAAAATCTTCATAGTAAGATTGGTATTGTATGGCCTAGTTTTCAACATCAACATATGATGGATATGGAAAAAAAAACAACAAACAAACAAACAAAAACACTGCCCACACACAGACTTACCATCCGCTAAAAGTTTCCAATTATCCTCGTAGATAGACTGGTACTCTATGGCGTACTTGGTGACAAGAAAGCCGTGGTTCAAACCCTCCTGCCACCACAGCTCCACATTGCCATAGAAGAACTCTTGGCTGCTGACCAGTCGGGCATGGACACCCCCTGGCTCTCCTGGAGCACCTGCACAATAGCAACAATAGCAACAGCAATAACAACAATAATAATAATAACAACAACAATAACTTGATACATGTATTTGCAAGCAAAAGCCGCTCAACACAAGAACATTGCATAGATTTTTAGTGGAGACTCTCTCTCTTGTTCTCCTGAAGTATGCAAAACAGTAGCACCAATAACAAGAAGAACAACAAGAACAACTACAATAACAACAGCAACAACAACAACAACAATAACAGCAACAATAACAACGGTTACGTCACATTACGTTCTTATTTCGCCTTTGCAACCTCCTGCGGGTGGTTATCTCGGCGGACATAACAACAGTAACAAGAACAAAGAACATTTTACCGACGAATGTGATTATAAGAACAACAAGGCTGTGTTACCTTTGACAGTGAGATAGGCCGAGGAACTGATGGAGCCGCTCACTGTAGACACCAGACAGGTGTACATTCCCTCGTGCCGGAACTGAGCACCAATGATGTAGAGCATCCCTGAGTCCTGACTCTGAGCCAGTGGCTGGGAGGGGGAAAAGTGTCAGGGTTTAAGATACGGCTCCATATACCAACGAATGTTGTTGTTTTTCTTAAGTCTTTCAATCCTAAGAAAGTAGGATTATCTCGGCTTTTAGAAGTTGCCAATTTTTGCTGAGAA